>BQNB010149350.1:0-16181 GCA_026074375.1 Tanacetum coccineum | reverse complement strand
TACCTCTTTTATCAAATATTTCTACTCATTTTAAGAATAAGCTTAGAGATTGACCGGTTAGGTTAAACATTATTTGAATCACAAAGAATTCTTCTTACGTTTTAAATGATTATTCTCCTAACACTTCCCCCTAGGAACTCAAATGATGCATACTAAATGATGATGAGATGTCTCATTCCCATGAGGTTGAAATAGTGCACCCAAAAGCAACAAAGAAATCCTAAAATCAAAAGAAGCTAACCATGAAGACAAGCTTAAAAGAAGGCCATGGACTCTATCATGTATACATCTACTCCTTCCCCCTTGCTGGTTTTGACACCTCGTAATCATCAAAACCTTATACGCACACATATTCGAGATCATATTTGAAGAATTAATAAGCTTAAATCTATTTTGTGAGAATCAACTTCAAGGCTATTAATTCTAGTTGATTATTTCCAAACAATCCTAAGTCTTTTACAACTATGACGTGTTGGTAATATTAAGAGAATGTCGTTTAAGGCCTGAACTCACTAAGTCTTAAATTTCAAATAAGTCCCTAAAGTTTGAAACAAATGACATCTAAAGCTTATGTAGTTAAAATCCGTTAACTCCCCTTAAATTATGATCCGTCATTATTAAAAACTTTATCCTTTTATTTCGTGACTTAATTTGAAAGACCGTTTTTTTTAAAGATTATTTGATGACACTTTCTCCCCCTCAAATAATGACCCGTTTTCTATTTAAAGAGCTGTTGTCATTGTTTGAGTGGTCGAATTGTCTTTGAAAATATTTTTGTGATTACTGAAAACACTGATTCATTATGAAGATAACTTTTTACCAATAAAAATAAGATTTCTCTTATTTTGACACATAAGCGCACTGAAACGTACACTTATTTGATATAGGAAGCATGAGTTGTGATGCAAAGTAATCACAAGCCTTTGCGTGGTCATAGAGTAGACCATGCCTGAGAATAAATTCCCGTTGTTAGGAACAACTGTCTTTTAGACGACATGTTTTCCTCAAGGTGAAAAGCGGGTTACTATCTGAAATAATAGTAAGCCATATGGCATGTTTTGAAAACATTAGAAACTTTTGCTCGATCTTAATTTACAGGCTCGATCAGATTGTTGATGACATTTCTAAGACGTAAATGTTATCGTTTGTCTGAAAGTCAATGCTTTGAAAACTGCGTTTTGTATTTTTTTCTCATTTATAATTTTTAATTTTGTTTTTTATAAAGGTTTATAAAATGATATTTTTTTTGGATTTTCTGATTTTTTATTTTATCTTTTGTTTTTGATATTTTATAAAAATAAAAATTAAAAAAATCTTTTTGTGTTTTTGATTTTAAGTTATTTACTTATTATACAGATATTTGATTAGGTACCCCTATTCATCAATTTTTGCTATTGTTTCAGGAGTCTCGGCGTAAAATTCGTCATACCCTAGCTTGTTGAATTAGAAGATTCAATTCTTTTGGCCAGAGCTTTTAGTGAAGATGTCCGCCATTGATAACTCGTATTGACAAGTAAGTTCGATCACACATTTTAACATGCTCTTGCAGAAGGAAATCTCGATGTCTATATGCTTGGTTCAGAATGTTGAAAGTTGTTGCAGCTTAAGGCAATAGCGCTTGTTATCACAGTACATAGAAATTTTATTGAATACAAAGCCATAGACTGTATGTTGTGTTCTATGCCAAAAGGGACTGAACACAACAATCGGACAAAGCAATATATTCAGCTTCTTACTGGATATGCAGCGCTTTTCTGCCTTTTAGAGAACATGCTAAAAAGTTATCACTAAAGTTGTGTACTGCAGATGTGCTACGACGTGTATCTTGACAAAACAAGCATGATCGCATCTACAAATAATGTTAGTGCAAAGGAGAATCCTTTGGATAAAAAGGAACCGTGGTATGGTTACTTTTAGATACTGAATATGATCCTTTTTACCGAATTTAAGTGATTTTCGGTAGGCCGAGCCTGATATCGGGCACACATGCATATAGAAAATTGTAGGTCAGGTCTACTGGCTGTAAGATAAGAGGGTGCCAATCATACCACGTAGATGTGATGGATCTACAGCTTTCTGTCTTTATCCTCATAGAATTTGGACTTCTCCACATGGAGTATCCACTGGTCACAAGATTCAAAGCCAAATTTCTTTAGTGATTTAGGCATATTAGATTGGTTTACGAAGATGCTCTGGGACTTTGAGGAAAAAATCTGTTATCCTAAGAAAAATGTGATTTACCTCTCGACATCTTGAATTTTGAACACTTTATTTTAGCAAATAGTTACAAAGTTTAGGAGTAGGATGCAACAATGATAATATCATCGAATAGATTTGTACCAGTAATAGTTCTTGTCTTACGGATGAACAATGTAGGATCCACTGAGCCTTTGGAGAAGTCTTGGGATATCAGGAATGAAGACAACATATCATACCACGCGCGTGGAGCTTGTTTCAACCCATAAAGAGCTTTCTTAAGCTTGTACACTTAGTTAGGTTTGTTTGGATCCACAAATCTATCCGGTTGGCTAACATAAACCTCTTCTCGCAGATTACCATTCAGAAACGCAGTCTTCACATCCATTTGATAGACGACCATGTTCATATGAGCAGCAAACGCTAGAAAAATTCGTATAGCCTCTAATCTTGCAACCGGAGCAAATGACTCTTCAAAATCGATTCCTTCTTCTTGACGATAACCACGAGCGACCAACCGAGCCTTGTTTTTCAGAATACCTCCTAACTCATCAGCTTAAAACCTTATAGACACCACTTTAAGAGTTGATGACAAAGCTTTATCAGGAAAAAGGGGGGAACAAGTTCCGAAATTTTCAAGACGTTCAAATTCATGAATTTCCTCTTGCATAGCTTGAATCTAACATGCTTGAGTTAAAGCATCTTTGTAGTTCTTAGGTTCGACTGATGTGAGAAAGGCATCATAGTAGCAGAATAAGGCTTGTTCATGGAGTTGTAGTCGTGTGGAAACTGGTTTGTCGAGAGCATCGATTATATTCTCAAGTAGGTAATCCTTAGTCCATTTGCTATTGTGTTCAGAAACTTGGTGATCGGGAGGCACTATTGTATGAATAACATCCGATGATGAGGATGGATCAGAAGAAACTTTTGGAATTGGAATACCAAAGTATGGATCAGTACCCATATGTGCGACTTCAATATCATGATTCTCTTCTTCAACATCATGAGAAATAATAGGAGTTTGAGTTTCTTGTGTTGTATGAGAGTTACTTGATGATGGTGCATCTTGATCAACTATAGTTGAGGAAGGTGAACCGGTTGATACAGCATGTTCATGTGCAACTACTTCTGGAATAGGAGCAATGACTTCTGGAGCTTGTAAATCAACATAAAGTAGGGGATTAAGTGACTCATCAAACATTGGTTGAAACAACAAATCCCAGTCAGATCTCGAAGGTGGTACAAATGGTGTTGAAGAAGGAGGGTTTGGCACGAGTCCTGAACTGATTGTTACAGGAGTCATTTCATGAGGAGCGGGTCCTGAACTGCTGTGTTCAGAAGCCATCGCGGTCAGCTCATCAAAATCCATACATGAATGGTTTCAATTATTTCGTCTGGTAGTCTGTTGTAAATCGGAATGCATTTCTTAGTGGGTGATATCCAATGAAAATACCACTGTCAGCCTTGGTTGTATACTTGCACATAATTCTCGCAATCATTTTGTTGGGTAGCGAGTGCACCAAACACATGTGTTACGATAGATCGGAGTTTGTCGGGTAAAAGCTCGTATGGTGTTTTTACCGTGATGACGACGTTTCCATGATCGATTTTTGGGTTATCAGGCTGTGGCAACGCTTCGGCCATAGAATAAAGGAGCTTTTGCATAAATTAACATAGTGAGAGCTGCTTCAATAGGTACGATTTGTCATTCAACAACACGTTTTGCTGTGGAGAGCGTGAGGATGTTTCATTGAGAGATGCCAACCTTCTCTATATTCACGCAATGTTGATTAACTAACTTCAGTTCCATTATCTGTTCTGATGGACGAACAGGTTCCTTAAGCCGTACTTGGATCATCTTCAAAAAGTTGATTATAAAGCTGGAGCTATCTTTTGGATCGAAACTTTTTACCAAGTAAATCGAGAGTAGTAGTCGACAATAATGAGGATGTACATTCTTTCCATTAATTGGCGCACAGATCATATCAACAGATAGAGGTTTTTCTTGATTGTGTCCACAGATTTGGGTTTGTGGGGGATTTTTGAACTTTTGCCTAATGCAAATGCGGACATAAGTGATCCTTTTCAAACTTGAGCTTAGGGAGACTCGTTACAAAGGTCATGTCTTGCATGATGATTAATAGCACCAAAGTTCATGTGAATAGACGACGATGCCATACAGGACTTGGTTTTAGAGCCTTTGACAATAGACAAATGGGGAGAGGATGCCACATATTCCCAAGTGAGTGTGTATTAAAGATTATCCCTCGAGATCCCGTTAATAAAATCAACACCTTCGATATTATGAATGAAGCATGTGTGATGACGAAAAGCCTCTTCAAAGATGGGATTCACAGATTCGTCCCATTTAATAAAGTTTATGCCCATGTCCTTCATAACTGTTATTCAAACCTTGAAATAGTAACATTTCCAATCTGATAGTCTCCATAAAAACCCCACAATTTTTTTTGAATTATTTGCAACTTTGATCCATTTACGAATTTGACTAGTACCAAAGAATATACTGATGGAAATTGGTGAGTGAGATGATTCTCACGGTTCATTGCTTCAGAGAACACGGTGTCCAAATACCAGAGGACCGATGGGTACATACCTGACATTCATTAAGAGAAGTAGATGGAATATTGGTTTTGGGGTTCCCTAGGATTTTACTGGGTTCTGTTTTTTAGCCAGACTTGGTTTTATAACCTTGTTTTGATAACGGACTCAATATTTTATTCTTCTAGGTTTCCTTGGTATACCAATTTAACCACAGGTTTGGGAGATTCAGATTCTAGAACATTTGGTTTCCTAGTAGGCACTTCAATGTAGTGGTTATCTAGTTAAAAGGGCAGCATTTCTAATAGTGAGGTCCGACGGTAGGTCTCAAATATATCCAATCTGAGTGAAACATTTTATGTTGGTTCCAAATTTTTTTGATTTACTCATCTTAGATTTACTCTCTCTTAGGTTTTGCAGAAAATTTAAGTTCTATTAGGTTCCACAACACAAGTCTTATTTTTCAAACTAGATTTACCAGTCCAAGTGTGGGCTTCTACTTTAGTCTTCTAAGTACTACTTGATGTTTGATGAATCTTATCTTTCTTTGTATTGCCTGAAGGTTGTGATCCGCTAGCACTAGTAGACGGTTTTACTCTTGTAGAAGACAACATAGGTTTGTTAGAAACTAGGTTTGATGAAGAAGCTATTTTTGTGTTTGTGTTTCCTGAGGATGTGACGGGCTCAGTGAATCTAACTCTTTTGTCGTTGTTCTTTGGGGTCACAACTACTAATTTATCACTTAAGTTGTTGATGCTAGGGCAGGTTTGTCTAATTATAATAAGAAACTCTTGAATACGTTTGGTATACTTATAAGCATAGTCTAAGGGATTATTTAAAAGATTTTGTGATTTTTCTTGTTCAACTACTTCCCTAAGAATCGCAGCTTGTTCTTAAGTATGTCTAAGATAGTAAGAGTGAGTTGTCCTATTGTTCAACAATTTTGGGGCTATTGGTTCCACATCAATCTTAAGCATTTATGAATCAATGGTGTTTTTGGTGACAACATTATCAGCTAAATCTTTTCCCTTAAGTTTCCTTAATTCATTCTTGAAAGTTGTAATGACCAAAACTTTTTCCTGAAGAATTGCATTTAAATTAGAGATTTCCATAGACTTTTGATTAACTTGATTAATTAAAGCATCAGATTGTTCTTTTGATCGAATACGTGTTGGTTTGATCAATTCATAAAGTTGCTTATAGGTCTGTTTCAAATGTTCATTCTCAGCAATAAGCTTTGACACCCTATGATCCAATTCAATATTTATCGTTTCAATCTCTTCTATGTCCTTTTTGACCTTATCCTTATTCATATTTCCACTTAAAGATTTAATCCTCTCTTTCAACTTCTTTATGACTGTATCTTTCTCTTAGGACTGAGCTTTCAATTCATTTAATTCAAAATATTGATCAAAATTTAGAGCACTTTGATTTGAAACAGAATTGTCCATTTGAAAAATTTCCTGATTAAGTTGAGTATCAACTTCTAAAGAGATGCAATATTTTTCAAGAGTGGTATAACTTCTGAATAGTTTATCGTAAATCTCTTTTTCAATGAAATCCTTTTTGTTGAGAAGCTTAGTCTCAAGTTTGAGACACTTTTTACATTCATGCACATTCACATAAGCATTATCCACAGAAGAATTCATAATTATGTTCACTATATCTTTGTTAATAACATGTTCCAAGAGTCGCTCTTTCTCATTTAAAACTTGATTCATTTTAACTTCAAATGTTTTGGACTTTAAACGATGTTGTTTCACAGCCTGTTCATCAATTAAATATTGATCAAATGTATTGAATATGTCCTTCAGTGCTTTTACAAATAGAATAATTTCATCTCTAAAACAAGCTTTTGTATGTTCAAACCCCCTACGAGCCCTCAGTGATGGCTGTGGTCATGGTTCTTTCTTTGACAACCACGTCAAAGCCATCAAGATGGTGTTTAAGTTTCTTCAAACTCGTATTAGCCATGCTGACTTTAGAAAGTTCTTTTGGAACCTCGACTTTGGTAGGTCTACAAGAAGGACTATGATCTGAAGAATTCATAGAATTCTGAGACCAAAAGGCTTGTTCAGCAGATAATTCAGTTTGTGGAACAAATTGTTTTTCAAAATCTTAAGAAAGTTGGTTTAGGACAACATAATCAACTGGTGTGGTATTAACTTTCTTTTCTAAAACCATTGGATCTTGTTGTTTTAAAAGCATTTTTAAATGACTCTCTTCAGCAAGCATAAGGGTCTCTTCGGAGTCAGGAATCACAATAGCACTAGTGATATTAATGACATTACCATCATAAAGCTTTGGTTCCAACTGCTGAGCTTTCTTCAGATAGAAAGAATTTTGAAAACCTAGAGCTTGTTTAGTGGTATGGTCATAGAAAAACTATGGTTTTGTCAACATATGAACAGTTTGTGATGATTGATCTCTTTTATAAACTATAATATCCAGCTGTTTGATCTTCTTTTCTAAAGCGATTTCTCTATCAACGTTTCTATATTCTTCTTTCTTAAAATCATTTTTGAGAAGAGTAATTGTTTGTATTAAAGATTCCTTTTCTTTTAAATGTTCAGAAAGAGTTTGTTTAAGATGATCAATCTTGACAGACTGTTCATATGAATCTGAAATGTTATCTTTACTTTTTAAATCAACAATTTATCCTTCTTTCAAAACTTTAACTTGTTCTTTATATCTTTCAAGCTCAGCAGTTAAAGTATCATTGACACTTTTATTGTCTAGATTTATCTTGGTACAGTTAATTACTTAGGTTTTCAGTTGTTCACTAGTACAAAAACTGGTATTGATCACACCAAAAATGTGTGACTATATACATATAGTCACACACGCGAAAAGTTTCATGTGTGAAAAAAGGTCGTGCGGCCGTAGGTTACCTACAGTCACGCATTCGAGTTAGTCACACATAAGTAAGCTTCAGTGTCCGTATCCATGTTTTTTGTGTGACTAAATAGGTACAATTTAGTGACTGTAAACAATGTACAACCAACAAAGCATGTTTTTTTGTATATTTAGTCACATACAATTAAACATAGAGTGGCCAAAAGTGTTAATATGTGTGACCATATGCATATGCATCCAAATCATTAGCTTGATAAGCAGCATTGTGAGTAATGACCGTCTGTGTGGCTTGAGCTTCTGGAATTTCTAAATCTGCCAAAAATGCAAATTCCTCCTCATGTAGAATTTGTCCACTTGCTTGAGCTTGAACCAACAACACTTTATCTTTAAACCATGAATCACCCCGTTTCCTTCTTGGTTTAGTGCATTGTTTGGACATGTATCCTTCCCCTTTGCAGTTGTAACACGTAACAATCCTCTATTTCCCCGAGTTACTCCTACTTGCTCCTGGAGTGAAAGTTCTTGTAGTACCCGCAACATAAGAAAATTGTCTCCCTTGTACTGGTTGTACGGTTATCCACTATGTCCTAGTAAACCCGGTTTAAATCCATAATGTTTCTTAGGGTCATCTACACATGGGCGATGATAGCAATACATATCCTTATGGTGGAAAGATGCCACATGAGGTGAAGGTGGTGTATGAATGGTCAATGTGTCTAATACTTTCATCCTAAAACTATCCGAACTATGTGGTTTTATGGTTGGTTCGGGTCTCTTTCTTCTCCTAGATCTACTTCTAAGGATAAGAAATGAGGAAAGGGTTGTGGTTGAGGCTCTAGTTCATCAAAACTAGGAACTTCCCTAGAACTAAGAAATAGGTCTTGACTACAAGTATATAAGCCTATATCCTCTAGTTTGGTGTAGTCCAAAGGTTCTACCTCCGTCGGGATTCCTATAGTTTCATCTACTTCTTCCGGGTGAGTCACAGGCGGTGTGGTTTCCTCAAATGATGGTGGGACTTGTGGGGTCTTTGTGGATTTGGATTTTTTACTTTGTCCCATGCTATATTCCTATGCATCTCAACCTAAACATTTTCATTTCCAAACAATCTTTTGCCATGAACCTTCAAATTTTCTATTTCCTGTTCGGAAATAATGTTTGGTGGGTTGTCCCATTCTTTTTGGCCTTGGGCAAAGTTTTCAATGGTTTCCCATGCCTCTTCACCATTAATTCCTTAAGGTTCCCGTCTGCTGCAAAGTCAAGGTCCATTTGGGTATATTGGTCGACGTGATGATAAAAGAATTAAGCAAGGGACCATAAATCGAGGCTATGATGAGGGACTCTTTGGATTAAGTTTTTGAAACGAGTCCACGCATCGTAGATAGGTTCATCTTGATGTTGTTAAAACACCATTTTGCCACACGATGTTGACTCACAAGAGCATAGATTTCAGTTGGTAGGCCTTGGAGAATGATGTTTATTGCTTTGATGTCACAATCTGCTTGAATGGCTTCAGCGGGAGTCAGTTCAACATATTCCTTAAGCCTTGTTACTCCATCCTCAGTGATTGAAGGCCAAACAAGTGGTCCTTTTTCAACAGATGCAAGAATCATTCTTCCATGTGGTCTATTCATCATATAAAGTTCCATTCTGCTTTTCCATGAATCATACAAGTGTTTTTCAAGCATCGGTGGTTTGTTGTCTCCTCCAGAAAGAAGTGATTTATCAGCAAGAGTCGTCATTGTGGTATCAAAAAGATTACAAATTGATCGATCGGTGGTAGAAAGAAATTGTGTTTGGTTACGTGATTGTTGAGTCTTGAAATGAAACTACACGGGATTTTACAATTCTTGACAAAACCGGGAAAACAAGTGTTTGTTTCACGGGATTTTACAAGTCAAAGAAATAACCGTATAATTAAAAAAAATCGAGTTTGTTAAGTTTAAACTTAATTTATTTTCACTAGTTCGGTTTGACAAAAACAAGCTAGTTCGGTCCAACTCGTTCGGTTCTCCTCGTTCGGTCCTACTCGTTCGGTCCTGCTAGTTCGGTTATCACTAGTTCGACTGTCAAAGTACACCTAGTTCGGTCCTACTAGTTCGGTCCTGCTTGTTCGGTTGTCACTAGGAAAGAACTCGTTCGGTTGTCACTAGGAAGGAACTCGTTCGGTTGTCACTAGGAAGGAACTCGTTCGGCTCAAACTAGAATATGCTAGTTCGGTTGACTCGATCGGCTTACTCGTTCGGTTTCCTTGTTCGGTCCCAACTACTAGAAATCTCGTTCGGTTCTTCCTCGTTCGGTTCCAACAGTTACGAAACTCAAATTTTCAAAACTCAAAAAAACACGATTTTTAATGGTTTTTAGCAAAAAATTCTTGTACAACTAGTATTACTAACCCTATAGGAACAATAAAAATGAAAACTTTAAGGTTTTTAAGCCAAAAAATTTGAATCACTAATTTGCTCTTTGTAAAGGTTTTGAACACAAATCAAACACAAAAACTTGTGATGTTAGAGAGAGATTGGATGGAAAATGGATGAATTGTATAAATGAAGTGAATGGAAAAATGGAACAACCAACCCTCTCCAAGACTAGGAGAGGGACTAATATACTACTATGGAGGCCGGCCATGGGCTTAGTTGGGCCTCCCATGGGCCTTGGGCCGGACTAGATTACTAATCTAATCATGAGGTAGAATAGGGCTTATATAGTTACATAATGGTGGCACATGGGCTATGATCGGGTTCCATGGGCCTTGGGCCGGATTAGCTTCAACTAGTAACGTGCACAATCTACGAGCTAAAGACCTATTACAAACTTGGAAGTGACGACACTTTTTGTTGTTTCCAACAATGTTCATCACCAAAGACCTTCCATGTGTGTGTGAATTAGTTTGATTTATCAATTCATGACAAATAAAATCATATGTTTTCCGTAAGTTTCGGGTTTAACCAAAAATTACTATTTTTAGAAAGTTTCTATTTTAGGAAAGTTTTTAGTTTTGGGACGTTAATACCGTCCCCTATATTTATTAAGTTTCCATATTTTCAAAACGCACTAACTAACCTTAATCACTTAACTTCCAAGTCCGATCCGCTAAATTTTTACCAAACTTACTATTTTTAGTAACTTTATTGTTGCAACACTCATTCAACTTCCAAGTTCGATCCGCTAAATCCCTTCATTTCTATTATTGCAACACTCATTCAACTCTCATCTCACCAAGAACATAATATTTAGCTAGTGAAATAAAGTAGTATAATTATTTATGAAATCCTGTCTTTAAAATCTTTCAAAAATTAAAACACAACATATGGATGTATGGATCTTGAACATATAAGAAGAACATAAGAAAAACCACAAAGAAAGATTCAAGATACTTACAAGAATGAAGAACAAGAAGCAATAACACAAAATCTATACCCAAAATCACTAGATCATAAAAAACCTAAATAATAAATCTTGAAACCCCAACTTAGATCTTGAAGAAAAACATTGAAAAACTATGATCAAACCTTTGGAACACCCTTAGATATGGTTAGAAATAAGATTGAACTAGATGGATCTTGAACAAAATCAAAACTATGGAATGTTGTTGGTGTTGTTTTCTTGTCGAGACCCAAGAGAAACAGAGGGATAGATGTGTGAGTTTTTGTTGAGGCTAGTATTGTGATGAATGACCTAAAATTCTCATAAGTGGTGTTTATATAGGGAAAGGTTCTAGGGTTTAAGATATTTTTAGGACTAGGAGTGGGTGACTAGCAAAAAGAGTAAACCAAGGACCTCATGGTCCTTGTGGTTCGTCCGATATAGGCCAAGGAGGGGGAAAAGGGTTCATTGTTTTGCTTTGGCTCTAAGTCTAGTTAATTAAATCTATTTCAAGTTAGTGCCTTTGTGGTCCTCAAATGCAAGGTGGAAAATTATGTAAGAGAGGTGTTGGTGTATGGGAAGGTTAAGACAAATAGGTCACTATCCCATTAATGCTTGCTTAAGTTTCAATTTAAATGAAAATAGATTCCATGAGAAATTAATTTAGAAGTGTGTATGGGTGAAGTGGAGTAGGGGGGACTATACATGAAATCTATGTCTTTTAAACAGAGACATTACGATAACTAGAGTTTATGAGAAAAAGGTTTCGGGTTTATGGGGTTTCGTTAGGTCAAAAACGCGAAAAACGTAATTTAAACGTTAAAACGTAAAAAAATAAATACCAAGAGTGATCGTAAACTACGAAACACTTAAAAAGATAAATTAACTCATATATCATCTAAACTAATCAAAATCCGAAGTCGGAAAACTCTGTCCGATGGACCGTTTGTCCGATTACGGGGTTATCTTTCCCGGTAAAACTGCCCAGGATTTAAACGTAATGTATAAAAATCAAAAATAATTGTCAGGAAGTTTGAAAATATTGACCTGAGATTTTCGGGGTGTGACATTCTTCCCCTGTTAAAGAAGCTTTGTCCTCAAAGCTTAAGACGTGGACGGAGGGCTAACGAAAAGATAAGGGTACTTTTACTTCATTTGGTCTTCGCGCGTCCAAAAGTAAACTGGGCCCTGTCACGAAAAATTTTTTTTTCCAACGGACCTTTACGATTGGAATGCGGCTCTGCTTTAGCCGTTTAGCTTCTCGATCCATAATTTCAACTGGTTCTTCAATGAAATTAAGCTTGTCATCAATTTGGATCTCATCCAACGAAATAGCTAGTGGTTCGTCTATGAAACACTTCATCAAATTGGAAACATGAAATGTACTATGAGCTCAGCTTAATTGCTCTAGGAGTTCAAGTCGATAAGCAAGCATTCCTACCCTATTAAGAATCTTGAAAGGTCCAATATAGCGAGGGTTCAGCTTCCCCCGTTTGGTGAAACGTATCACCCCTTTCCATGGTGACACTTTCAACATAACCTTGTCTCCAACCTCAAACTCCAATGGCTTACGTCTCCTGTCGGCGTAGCTCTTCTGTCTATCTCGTGCAGCTTGAATACGTTTCTTGATCTGAATGATTGATAAGTGTAAAATACACATATCTATTTATACCAAAATTAACCCTAAATGACCCAAAACAGACTAAAAATGGCAAAGATATACTTATTTTTGTGTTTTGTGTGTGCAGGTACGGATAAGAAAAAAATCACAAGAAAACCTTCAAAAATGGACAAACACGGATGCGAGAACGGAAGAGTGTGCAAGAGCCGGAAGCCAAAGTCAAAAAGTCAACCCTCAGTCAAAGTCAATACTAGAAGACAAAGGCCCTAAAGTTACAAATCAAGTCCCTCAAGTTTCCAAACTTACACAAATGATCCCTAAGCCTAAATGGGCCAAAAACATTTTAAAACCCTACCCGGCTCATAAACCCAAAACAAAAGCCCAATGTCCTAAGCCCATCACCCTTTTATTAAACCATAGGGGCCATTCCTGCCAAAAATAAAAGTTATTTTATACCTCAACTTTCATAAACCAAAGACAAGGACCCAAATTACCAACACCCCAAACTCACATCCGTTTTACCCTTCAGTTATAAAATAGGCGCGAAAATCAGTTACACTGTTCATTCATTATCCTGAGTTACCCACAGGTTAAAACAAAAGGTTTTTGACAATTGAGGGTCAAGGATGGTAATTCAAGTGGTCTACTCAATGATGGCAAGGACAAATCAGTCAAATCAAGAACTTTCATTGGCTCACTTAAGCAAGGCAGCCACGTAGAAGCAAGATAGCATAAGGATATGAGATTTTTACACGCATTTCACTCTCAAAAGAAGCACAAATGAGTCTCAACACGGATTGCCACGCTGGCAATCCGTGTGAGCTCTAATTTTGATCTAAAGGTGGATAAGTGGGATTCAATGATTAAAGGATGATCAAGGGTTGATGTTAAGAGGAGCGTCTAGCTGCTTTTGGCTGCTAGAAGGTTCATTGAGAGACTATAAATAGAGCTTCATACTCCACACACATAGAGCTAGTCTAGCTTTTCATTTTTTTTAGCTTATGTAAATTTCCTTTTAAATGTAATTTTCTTTTAAGCAGTTTTGTAACTTTCAGATTTAAAGCAATGTAATCTATTTTGAAGTTCAATGAAATCCTTGTTTCTAGTTTTAATAAGTCGTTTCTAAGTATAAGCTCTTATAAGCTCACAATTTTTCTTGTCATGTTCTATAAGATCTCATTGCTCTCTCAAGTCTATAAACTTGAGATTGAGCTTATTAAACATGTCTTAATTCATTAATTAAGCTTTAAAATTAGTTAGACTTAATCACTTTACTCTTTGGTTAATAAGCTTTGGAAGGGGATCCTAAAATGGCAAGGGATCCTGGATTATACTAGCTTATCCAGATGGATAAGCTAGAACTAGTAGACAAGTCTCTAAGAGCCTATTAAGCTTCTGTTACTGCTGAGCCAATTGTAAAGTATTCTTTAATATTCCTTTGTCATTAATGTTTTAGATTTAATAATTGAGTATTAAGTGTAAAAACTGTCTTATTTGCTTAATGCTGCTCGCTAATTAGTGGTCTTTATTGGTTCTTTTTTAGCTTATTTAAGTAAGTATGCTTCCTGTTTTTAGATTTATAGTTTAAACTTATGCTAGCTTTATGTCTTAGAGAAAACATCAAAATCCAAAAAGAATAGTATAGATATTAGTTTGTTAATTCTAGTGTATTGGCTTTTGATGTATGTTTAATAAGTTAGTTATAAGTAGTTTTTGTCTGGTAGAGGGAGTACATTGTTAAGTGGATTTCAATTCAAGCTTAATCAAAATCTGTCTCAAACTTAAAGGAGTGTTTGGTTAATTGAATTTTGACCATCAAAAGTCAAAGCAACTAGGTAAATTTTCTTTGTCCAGTTTGATTTTCATATTAGATTAAGATGTAAAGAGGTTTGAAAGTTTAGTTTTAGCTTAAAGTCATATTGAAGCTTAATTTCTTTGTGTCAACACCAGGGGAGATTTCTCCTTAAGTTTTGTTTGTTAAAAATTGAATCAAGCCTTTTAGGTTTGATTTGCGTTTGTAGTTTGCTCAAACACACTCAATAGGAGTGTGTTGTGTAGGTCTACCCTTAAGGTAACCTGCACACTTGTGTTTGTGGCTTTTCCAATTACACCAGCAGTAGTAACAGCAGTTACTACTGTTTGCCTTTTAATCTTCATTTTAGTTAGCTTAAGTAGGATCTAGGCTTTAAAACTTAGTATATTTTTAGATTAGTTATAGCTTAATATAGTTTAAAGCTTGATTTCTCATTTCTTGCTAATTTGCTTAATTACATTTTCTTTCAAAGTTTATAAAAAATCTCAAAAAAACCAAAAACAGTAGTATTAGCTTAGTGTTTTATATTTTGATTTCTTAGTTTATAGAAGTTGTTTGTATGATTTGAATTCAAAGCTTATTAGGTAATTGTTAAGTTTTCTAAATAGTTAGCTTCTGTCTTGTCTAATTGAGTTTTTTAGTTTAGCTTTAATTTGTGCTTTTAGAGTTTGTCCCTGAGTTTGCTTAATTGTGCCTCAATTTCAGATAGCTTAAAGTGTCTTTAGTCATAGTAGCTTGTCATTTTTAGCTTGTGCACATCTTAAGGATTCTAAAACAGTTTTTGGTTTAGAATTTGAGCTTATTTTGAAGTGTGTGTAAGCTTTTAAGTGAAATTAAGCAATTTTGCCTCTAAAAGGGCACTTTCTGTATCAGCAGAATTAAAAAGCTCTTTTAGAGCTTAATTTTGATTTTCAGCTTAAGCTTCTTTTATTAAAGTTGGTTAGAAAAGTGTCCTCTACATGTTTGAGCTTTTGATTTTCAAAAATATAAAAAAGTGCAAAAAAAATGTGTTAGACACCCTTTGAACCCACAACCTCCCTCTCACAAACCCAATGCGTTAACACTTCATCCAACCTCTTCTCCATTCATTTAATTAATAAACCTTTTTATTTCCTTTTACTTTAAAAAGCCGTATGCTGTCTAGTGTCTTATTAGGAGACTCTATTTGATAAGTGAGGGGGTTAGTGATAATATTCCCTTGATATTTGTAGCTTATTGGATTTTCCTTGGAATTTTTGATATTTTTCCATTAAGTAGATTATTTTTAATCATTTTTCTAAGGTTTTAATTTTCGAAAATACATTAAAAATAGAAATACAAAAAAATAATTTTTAGTTCTATAAAAAATAGCTTTAGGTTTACATCTAGAAAAATCATTTTTACACTTTTTAGATCTTAAATTTAATTTTTGAGCTTTTATTTTAAATTTTAAAAATAGGTTTCTGAGTTTTTAAGTTACTTTAGACTTTTCTAAGTTTAAAAATCATTTTTCTAAATTTTTAGGACTTAATTTGCTATTTTTTAGAATTTAATTAGATTAAAATAGTTTTAAATTCATAATAAATTCAAAAATAATCAAAAAAATGTTTTTCCTTTTCTTAAAATTTTCTTTTGTCCTAATTTAGGTTTAGAATTTTAGTTTGCATTTTTAAAGTTTAATTTTGTCTTATTTGCTTAATTGTCGCGTTTTATTTGTTTCCCGTTAATTGCTTAAGTGTTTAATTGAATTTTAATTGTTCATTTTAATTGTTGCTTTTATTTAGTAGT
>BQNB010149349.1:0-16181 GCA_026074375.1 Tanacetum coccineum | reverse complement strand
GTCCTACTTGCCCTAGAGATTAGTTAATAGCTTCAAAGACCGGCAGGAAGTCATACAACCTAGCTCTCCTTACTTGATAGCGGATCGGATAGAGGGTCTAGTAAACTAGCTGAGTCATTCAAGAGGCTTCAAACTTGGCTAAGCCTTCACATAAGCGGGATTGCTTGCATGTCCATTATTAGATTTACGGGGTAGTGGAGGGAGTGCTTCATCTCCTTAACATTTGAGCTCTTTCTTTACTCTCAAGGAACATGAGCGGAACGGAACGGTATCAAGTCTATTAGTCGGAGAGGTCGTACCGTCGAGCGAGTTGGGGAGCTCGACTAAAGCCGACCTGAGGGAGGCCTACAACCGTCGGTGTGATCCATGGATCTCCGATCGGGAAACCGTATCCAAGCTCCGTGGCTAGTCTGCGCTCTTTGGACTTTTTAAACTTAGCGAACTGAAACATCTGAGTAGCTAAAGGAAGGGAAATTAACCGAGACCCCGTTAGTAGCGGCGAGCGAGAGCGGATTGGGGCTTTGAAGAAAAACAAAGACGATGGCAATTAAAAACCCTAAATTTCCAAATTTAAACCTAAAATGAATTTTTCAATTTAAATAGACTCTAATTGACTAAAAAGTAAGTTTAAAAAAAACTAGAACAAAAACGGAGTTGAAATGAGCTCAAAAACACGAAAAATGTAAACGGGAACGAATCTTGTTCTTTAAAAATGAAATTTTGCAATTTTAATCCTATAAAACAAAACTAATTTTCCTAGAAACTTTACGATAAAAGAAAATTTTCTAAAAAAGAATTATATTTTTTTGATTATTTTTCTAATTTTTATGATTTTTTAAAGTTTTTAATAAAAATAAATGTTTAAAAATACTAAACTAATTATAAAAATTCTAAAAAAATACAGAAAATAGCTTGAACTAAATAGAACCAAGGAAAAATAAGCTTGATTACACAGCTTATCGAATAAGCTGTGTAATAAGCTATATCAGCTTATAAGCTAAAATGGGTAAAATGTATATAAGAAATAGATTTTGTAGGACTATGTCACACCCCCAAAATATCAGAGTATAATGGCCGCCGAGGGCGTGTGACTTCATGATTATCATACTTCTAAGCAATACAGAACGACCTCTATATGAGACGTTTTAAGAAATTTGATCACTTGAATTAGGAAATAATAAATTGTTTAAACATTCAGCGGAAGCATAAAAATAGACAATACGACATCGTTTTTAAATAGTACAAGTGATCTTCAGATAACGGGAAATGACTGCAATGCATGAGACTTCATATAGCATCTTCGTTCTTAATACCTAAGAAAACATTGCTAAAGTGTCAACATAAAGTTGGTGAGTTCATAGGTTTGTTTAAGCAGAAAAATGTAGTGTTTATGAATCACAAGATTTCATCCACATATGACAATATAACAGATACAAAGTCATATAAATTGCATTACTATTGTCTAAGCTCATGACACCGAAGCGTTAACATATACCAACAATGAATGAATGCCCTTGCAGGTGTCTAACCCGGGACACCCGTAATCTGACTCAAATGAAACTGTATTCGCTTGACTAATGTCAGTCCAAGACGAACAGGGACGTCAATCCCGATAGATCTATCCATAACATTCGCGCTCACTTAACCAACCTAATTGGTCAAGCAATTGACGGTTCATGATAATTCGGGCAGATAGCAACTTGGGTTAAATCGGGACTTAGACCAATCAGTAATGAGTAATTGTACTTGTATTCACACGTTTGAAATAAGCAATGTTCTCACCCCCAAAAGATGATTTAAAACAGTAGAGTAGGGGCTATGAAAACTCACCTTGTCAATTAATCGTCTGGAAATGACAATGGTTCAATGCACGTCAAATAGTGGCTCAGTCAACACCTAAGTAATTACGACAAATTTGAGTGTACATTCTAAGGATTCAATATACTAATTATTCAATTTATTTGTCCAATAATAAATTATCGCTTTATGTTCTCATATCTTGGATTAGACTGTTAGCTCTAAGGATGATACACGACTTCGCACATATAGGGATTTATACATAATTTGATGTAATTATGTGCTTAAGATCACATGGTCATATTGTTAAAATAATACAATTTAAGTTTTAATAATATAACTATTATTTACCAACTATTGAGTTACATATATATATGTTTATCTCGCTCATTTACCTACTCTAGTCGTCACTTAAATCTCGTCTGAATGTCCATTTTATATATTGTCGTCCATGTGAGGACGCCTAAAAATTTTGTAAAAATTACTTACTTGTATTTATTCCAAATAATAATATATTTAATATATATTTTATATTCTTTTATTCTCGTAACTTTCCATATTTAAACCCGAATAGATTTTTAAAATATTTTTAGCGTTAAATACGTTTTTATAAACCGTGTTAAATTTATTTATTCTTAAAAACTCGTTTCGTGGTTACACATTTTTAAGTCCATAAAAAATGTTATATAGATTTCCTCCGCTTAACGCACTAATCATTTGCTTGTTAAAAAAAGATTCTAAACCATTAGGATTCGGTTGGAACGTTTTCGAGAGCTCAAAAACATGTAAGTTCGACCACTTATTACTTCAAATTTTCATATGGTAAAATAATATGTAAGTTGTATAAGGTATCCCATGTTCTATACTATACTAATCATACATGTGGCCTACACTCTTTTTCTTTTCTGTTTTTCTGCTTACCCTGACATGCCCAACAGTGGGCTCATACCCACTTGTTTTGTGTTCTCTCCTTCCTATCACATGTATGTATATAAAGCACATCTCCTTTTTCTTTCTTTTTGCTGCACCACCAACGCAACAACAGTGGTTTGACAGCCACTGGTTGTGGTGTCTTCCGTTCTCACCCACACACCCTTAACAATTTATATATAGGTTTTCCATTTTCACAACATGGATTATTATATGTATGTATATAGAGTACATGTTTTATTTCTTTTCCTTTTTCCCTTTTGCTGCCCAACAGACACAACGACAGTGAGTTTGTAGAAACTCGCAATATATATGTAATGGATTACTACTTATTTGCATGCTCACGACCTACATGGCTAGCAACAAGGAAGCTTAGTCTCGAGTTACAAGGGCGAATTTATGTGCGCTAAAACAGACGCAACCGTGGCTGTTATGGCTACGTCTCCTTGCAACGCAACAACCATGATAAGGTGGTACCCTCTCACGACTTAGTGGTACGTCTCATGTGTTATTCGAGTCAAAGGTTTACGAGGTATGGGTACGAACCAACGAGCACGATGTGCTCGTTTTTACTAGGGTCTATGTCGCACCAATGGTGAGCAAATGGCTCACTGCGGTTCAACTTGGGTTACATGGTCACACCCATGTCATAGGTCGAGGTTACCTATCAGAAGTTCTACAATATTTCACGCGTAAACCTGGCGTTTGCTTGACCCTAGTGAGCCGAAGTGTGATTTTATGTGCGTGTTTCAGGTTAACGTAATCCTTCTTGGGTCGTCTATCCGTTTTCATGCATGTTAGATCGTTATTTTATGTGTGCAACCCCCGTGGTTTGCTATTCGTTTTTAACGCATACATCGTTTACAAGTTCATTATACGTTGGTATGTTATGCAATGTCACGACTAACCCTTTGCATGCGCACGCATGTACTAGTCACACATGGGTTTTACGTCGCGTGTTAGTCAACCAAGGTTGAGGCTTTAGCCGAGACTAAACGTGTTTTGGTTTAGGTCGTGTGTTATACTACAAGAAAAATGATATAGTTACTGCGAGGTGACTTACCCAATACGAGCTTTCCAAGTGACGATGAGGAGAAACGGTGACGAGAAATGGGTCGACCTCCCTTGGCTTCCACCCGTTCCAACCCGACGTCTTAAGCTCACGAATGCAATAAAAACGAAAACCTAACTCTCACCGATTTGTGTAATCTTTGTTTTCAAATTTTAGTTGTGATAGAATAGCTCGTGCATGGTGCCTTATTTATACGCAAGGTGATACTAGTTCTCTGAGACCATGCATGTGAATGACACTATTTACACCTACTATTGGTGTATGATACTATTGGTTATGATTACCCTTTTTATAATACTGTTAAAGAAGAGATACTATTTGATGAATTGTAATTGAAATGAAATTGTAACAAGACGTAGTATTTGAATAATTTCCAAAGGTGTAGGACCTTAGATGTAAGAATGAAATGATGGTGTTAGCTCATTTATTTTGAATTCCTTTCTACTGATTTACCTAGATAGTATTTTGCATTTTTGAGTTTTGAGGAAATGAAACGTCAAGTTATATTGTTGGTTTAGTAAAGTCTAAATATTGGCTCATTTATATTTTATTTATTGAAGTATGAACGGGTTCATAAAATCATATAGTCGTGCGACTTTGCTTTGCGCGGCGTAAAAATAAAATATGATTTTTATTGTTACGCGATCTCTAAAGTACCCCTTTTTGATCCGTAAACAAAATGACGATTTATGCGTGTTATTATAACTCTTAACTAGCGCAAAATGTGGTATGTCACTTGAAAGATAACTCTTATTGGAAAAGTAACGGTACATTTGAAATGACTTGCGATACATACTCTGCATAAAGGAACAAAAAGTTCTTTATTTTTCCGAGGTGCTACAACTTTTACATAACCGCCAAACTTAATTTCATGATAAAATGTGAATATGAAAAACTGTGATGACAAAATATAACCCAAATCAACCTCAATGATATGATTTGGATCTTTCACAACACATATCGTACACATCACTGAGCAATAATATATGTTGGATCTATATGAAGTCTCTTGTTAGGAAATGATATTATATCCCATGAAGTACGGACCCCATGCCAGTCTAGATGCTTTCACAACATATCGACTCGATATTGTGTTCATGTAGTAGAAAATAGTTAATAACTGCAACCTGTTAGATGTAATGCCTCGCTGAAAGTTCAATCTTTTTCTACTCGAGTTTAACACTGTTATAAATAGAAGTGTAACCAAATATAGTAAATCTGACTATATTGTTGACCCATGTACATCTCCTTCTGAATCTCAAACATCTCATCCTGTTAATACACGACACCACAAAAGCATTACAACTTTATAAATATATAAATAAACTACTTACAATAAACTCAGAGAATAAAAGGTACCATAGATTGATAAAGGGATTCTTTTCTTTGAATCATGTCCGTATAAACATCCATGGCTGTCATTTGAATGAGACATATGAGATACGCAAGTGAGCTATTTATACTCAAGTTTCATTAATTTTATAGAAGTAAATGATGGGAATGTGATGTTTTATCTTCACATAATTAAAAATCGGTTATCAAGACTTGAATGTTATGTAACTTCATCATCTTTTGTATTCTTTTCAGAATTGAATGTTCTTTAACTCCACCATCGTTTGTATTCTTTGTTGTTGTAACTCTACATTTACTCACACAAGATAACATGCGCTTAACATTTGTACAACTCTCAAAGCTTAGGTTATTCCTCATGAAGCCTCCACAATAAATGTGGGAATCCAATCTTTAACTATAATAGATGGATGTTTAGATTTGATTACCCAACTGTTTGTTTAACTAAATGTTAACAAATTTAGAATAGTTAGGTAATTTAACTTTATCAAAACTAGGGTGTGCACGGTTCGGTTTGGGTCGATTTTTGGCTAAAATCGAAACCAAACCGAAATATTTGGTTTTTTAAAACCAAAAACCGAAACCGTTCGGTTTTTGGCGGTTCTGTTTTTTGGGTTCTTATCGATTTCGGTTCGGTTTTTTGATTTTTTCGGTTTCAAACCATTTATAATTGGGTGTGGTCAATTTATACTAACAAACTTGTTCTAGGTAGAAAATTGGTTATTCATCTTTACTTTTTTTTGTCAAACTGAGCCTAATAATGTTTACTCCAAATTTATACAATTACACATATAAATGAGACGCACGCATATGCAAGTGAAAATACACATAGTATGATCATTGTCTGATGCGTGCGATACGGATAAGTTTTAAATTTATAACACGGATATTGAATTTCTTAGCAACACATACGAGCAAGTTTACTCGCCTATTAATAGAAAGAGATTGTATGGTAAGCCGGGATCATTTGCGGGGATTAGTGTGTTTAGGTGATTTTAAAGTTCGGTGCTAACAATTCTAACAAGCAAATAATTGAGATTATAAAGATTCAAATCATTAAAAACTACACTTGATTAAACTAGTTTGGGAAATCTAATTTGTATGATTGTGATGAACATTTTAACATGTTGCTTATATGAATTAGATGGTGATCTAATCTATTGTTTTCAAAACCTTAAATCTTTGTCAAGACCTGAAGTGACAAAAACAAGCTTTACATTCAATCAATCAATTCAAGACTACTTCATGTTTTAACTAGTTTGATTCGGGGTTTGTTTCACAAACATGTTAACACCCACAATTATGATTCTTGTTAGATCAAACCGCTTAAGAAATGGTCAATACAAAAGGTAGCCAATCATAGACAAAAGGCAACAATTGATTGGTAAACAAGATCCCTTTCGTCCTATGATATATTGAACAATCAATCCGGTTTAATAAAACAATGTCACATGAATCATAAGTATAGATGGATCTAAGCTAATAAAAAACTTACAAAATATCATGAGCAAACGTTTAACATAGATGCACACAAATAATATAATAATCAGATGCCGATAGCAACTTCAAGTGAGATAGCCACCACGTCTCATTGTGCTTATTAGTTGCAGTAATCATTAGAAAACATAATTGTTGCGTAAAGTTTTATACACGTATAATAATATAAGTATAGAAAATTACCAAACTACCCTTGAGGACAAAGAAAGAAATAGGAAATTTCTCCACGATTACTATAGTAATAATACGTATATTTACCGGTAAGTGATTACCGGTTGAGACCACGTTTGTTGTTTGGACAATGATTTGAATTGGTTCAAAGATGATTTGTTTTCTAAAATCCTAAAAGTGACCAAATTAAAAGACAATTAAACCTAACTTTGATAACGGAAAATTAAACTTTAACTAAAAACACAAAACGGGAACCCTAAACGGTGATTAAAAACCCTAAATTTCCAAAATTAAACTTAAAATGATTTTTTTACTTTTAATTGACTCTAATTGACTAAAAAGTAAGATTCAAGAAAACTAGAACAAAAACGGAGTTGAATTGAGCTTAAAAACACGAAAAACGTGAATGGGAACGAATACCGTTCTTTAAAAAATGAAATTTTGCAAATTAAACCCTACGAAAGAAAAACTATTTTTCCTAGGAACTATATGATAAAAGAAAATTTTCTAAAAAGGAATTATATTTTTTTGACTTTTTTATAATTTTTTATGAATTAAAAATGATTTTAAAGAAAATTAAATATAAAAAATACTAAACGTTTTATAAAAAATCTGAAAAAATTACGAAAAATAGCTTGAACAACAAGGAATCTAAGAAAGGTTCTTCAAATCACGATCAACAAACTTCAAACTAAGGAATCTTAATCACAAATCCCCGGCAACGGCGCCAAAAACTTGATGCGTAAAGTTTTATACACGTAAAATAATATAAGTTTAGAAAATTACCAAACTACTCTTGAGGACAAAAGTAGTAAGGAAAATTCTCACAAATATATATAATAATACGTATATCTACCGGTAAGTGATTACCGGGTCGTGTTCCTCGAAGATTTATGAAATTGAGACCACGTTTGTTATTTGGACAATGATTTGAATTGGTTCAAAGATGATTTGTTTTCTAAAATCCTAAAAGTGAGCCAATTGAAGGACAATTAAACCTAACTTTAATAACGGGAATGTAAACTTTAACTAAAAACACAAAACGGGAACCCTAAATGGTGATTAAAAACCATAAATTTCCAAAATTAAACCTAAAATGAATTTTTCTCTTTTAATAGACTCTAATTGACTAAAAAGTAAGTTTAAAGAAAATTAGAACAAAAACGGAGTTGAATTGAGCTTAAAAACACGAAAAACGTGAACGGGAACGAATCCCGTTCTTTAAAAAATGAAATTTTACAAATTAAACCCTACGAAAGCAAAACTATTTTTTCTAGGAACTATATGATAAAAGAAAATTTTCTAAAAAAGAATTATATTTTTTTGACTTTTTTATAATTTTTTATGAATTAAAAATGATTTTAAAGAAAATTAAATATAAAAAATACTAAACGTTTTATAAAAAATCTGAAAAAATTACAGAAAATAGCTTGAACAACGAGGAATCTAAGAAAAATAAGTCGGGAAACACAGCTTATCAAATAAGCTGTGAAATAAGCTAAAACAGCTTATAAACCAAAAAGGGCTAAAATGTATATAAAAGATAAATGATGCAAAGATCTAACGGATGAGCTAATGTAGCGTGATGGTTGTGTGTGTGGGGGTTAAAACGCTTGGTGAAGGTGGTAGAGGTCCCGTGTTCGAGCCTTGCTCACCCGGGGCTTCCCACTTTCCCAAGTGTTTTTATTTTCGCCATTTTTTTATAACTTTTTAGAAAACTTGAAAATAAGCACTTTTTACAAAGCAACATTTTTTATAAACTTCAAATAAGCACAGAAATAAGCTAAGTAAGTCAAGAATAAGCTAAAATACTCTAAGTCCTAAGAAAACTAACTGTTTGGCTTTTTTTAAGGAAATTAAGCTAATGAGAAAGACAAATAAGCTAAAATAGATGAAAAGCTATATCTAATAAGCACAAGAGATCAAAAATAAGCAATGACAATAAGCTAAAAAGACAGAAAAGCTAAAAAGCTTAAAAACACTTAAAATTTTATACTAGAAAGCAAATTAGCTCAAATAAGCAAATGACAAAATCAAATAAGCTAAAATGGGATTAAACTAAACTAATAAGCTAAGCTAAACCTAAATAAGCCATAACAATAAGCAGATAAGCTAAAATAAAGGAATAAGCACTATTGGTATAAACTGATAACCAAACAGCCCCTTAAGGCACCTTTGAGCTTATTTTTAAATAAGCTAAAGGATCCTTATGGACTTTTGGCTTATTACCCTAAAAAGTACACCTAAAATACTACTTAAAACAACTTTTTAAAACCATTTTGAAATTCAGGAGCTTAATGAAAAAGCTTGTTGAAAACAGCTTATACACTAAAAACACTTAGTTACTTTTGGTTTTAAAAGACAAAAAGCTTATTTTAAAGCTAAAAACAGATATGCTAATGTACTTATTTTTGAAAACTAATTTGAAATAGATTGACACTGACCCTAGACCTACTTGTAAACCAAAAATCAAATCCTAAAAGCTACTTATACCCTCTGATATTTGATGTTGAAAAAGGTTATTTGTCATTTAAAACTGCTGATGCAGTTTGCACTTATATGAACAAAACCTTAAAATCTTTGATGCAGACTTAAAGCACTACTTCTAATACTCATGAAACACACAACTAAGAGCAAATAGAATCATGTCAATTACTAGAATCAATTAAAACTAGGTTATGCAAATGAGGCTTAACAGACTTGGACTTTTCTTAATCTAACTTATGAAAACTCAATTAACTCTAACCTAGCTTATAAATCCAGCATAAACAGACTTAGATGAAAGATTAAAACCAAAATCTAAAAACCAAATGGCCACTAGCAGTACTAACTTGTAGTTAGTACTGCTATGCCAAACACCCCCTTATTTTTATCAAAATTCATTTGAGCTTATGAAATAAAGATCTAGTGAACAAGACTTAATTACCAGATAACAAACAACTATTAACAGACCTTATGAGCTTATACCAACAATCAAATAAGCCAGAATCATTAAGCTACTAGTTATGCTAATATTTTTGGATTTTTATTGATTTATGAGACAATATGAAGAAAACTATGATCTAGACTATTAAAGCTAAAAACAGATAATCAAACTTAACTAATAAGACATAATAAGCAATTATAAGCACAAATAAGCAAGTAAATAAGCAGATTAAGCAGATTCAAACTATGAAATTAAGGACAGAAAAGATAAATGAGAACTTACAAATGCCTTAGCTAAACAAAGGCTTAATTTGCTCAAAGAGCTGTCAACAAGCTCTAGCTTATCACAAGGATAAGCTAGTAAAGTCCAATAAGCTCTTCCAGAGTAAGCTTATCATCCAAGTAGCTTAGATCCATATAGCTTAGGTATTTAACTGATTTTGATGGTTTAAGTAAATTGATGATCAATTTGAGCTCTAATCTAAGCTTAGAAACTTAGAGAGCTTATAATGAGCTTGTGAGAAGCTTGTAAAACAGTTGAACAAAAGCATTTGAGATATATAAGAGCTTTATAGGTAAAAACAGATTGTGAACAAGTAAACTATGATTTTATTGATTTAAAACTGAATACAAAACTTTGTAAATGAAAATTACAAGAGCAAATTACATGAAAATTTTACTTAAACTACTAACTACTAAAAACGGGAAAAAGAAGATGAATTGTGTGTGAGGCTTGCTCTCTATTTATAGCCTTGGAGTGAAGCTTCTAGGAGTCTAACCCGCTCCTCAACCATTTGATCATGACCCTTCATTAATTTCCAATCATTGGATTCCCATTCATCACCGTTGGATTAAATGATGAGCACACGGATTGCCAACGTGGCATTCCGTGTGTCAGACCTTTTGTGCTTCTTTTGGCTAGGATTTAGTGTAAAAAAACCTTGTCCTTGTGTGTTTCTTTCATATATCCGCGAGTCCTTTCTTGTGGGCTTCGACCAATGAGAACCTCTCATGACGTCTAACTCTGCCAGCTTGTACCTTGGTACTCGAATCATAGAGCCACATCATCAATTGCCATTTACCCTATGATTTTGAGGAGGGTTAAACGCGAAGACGATGATGAACAGTAAAAGGGATTACGCGCCTTTTTTAACTGTTAGATGGGGGTTTGACTCGGGGAAGTTGGGTCGTTGACCTGGGCTTTTATAAAAAGAAACGGGATGGGCCGGGTATAAGGTTTAGGGCAAAAAAGGTTTATTATTAAAAGTTAACAACCATTAGTTAAGGGACTAACGGTGTTAGGGTTTAGGGCTTTTTATGAATTTTGATTTAACATTAAGGGCTTTTGTGGTATTTTAAGGGTTTTGGCCTTTTGTGCTTGACCAAGCTTTGACCAAAGGATGACTTTTGTTGACCATTGATAAATACTCCCGGCTCTTTTTCACTCTTTTCGTTCCCATGTCCGTGTTTGTCTGGTTTTGGCCGATTTCTTGTGATATTTGCATTATCCGTACCTACACAATCACAAAGACAAAACAAGCAATATACAAGCATTTTATGCACAATTTCATCTTTTAAGGGTTATTTTTGATATAAAACAAATATGTATTTTCACACATATCAACGATCACTTTGCAAAAGGACGAAAAGTGTATCTGAAGATGCATTCCAGATTTCCAATATTTAACAGAGAAAGAAAGCTCGTAGTACCATCAATCACAATAGCATAACTAGGAGTAAACAACCAAGATTACCCATCAAAGGACGTCAACATGGAACCCACAACACCAACACTTGATGATCTAGCATGATCTCTTTTCATAGTGTTTACAGGATCATCAAAAATAGGATCATGACCAGGACGAACAGAAAAAGTCAGAATTAATTACTATTTTAAGAATTTTTTAATCTATTCACATTTCCAAGAAAAAATCAATGAAGTTCAAATAAAGGCATTAGCAGATTTCGAAGACCAGATCGAAACTTTCTCAGGATTATTAACACTATTACCAGAAGACCTCAAGCAGTTGCTATGCGGGTATCTATCAAGAACTTCAAGATACCATTGTCAGTACTGTGACGGAGGAATCAACATACCAATAACGGAAGGCTAACAGGAATAAAAGAAAAAAACAAATGAAGACAAAAAGAAGAAAGTTCAAGAATCAAGAATTATTAATGATACGCGTTTTCAATCAATGGTGTTACCTTTTTTAGCATGGGAAGGTGTGTTTGTATTTTAGCAATAATGTAAGGCAATAATGTAAGGCCTGTTGGCCAGTAGGCCAGTAATGTAAATTAGCGTAAGCAGTGATGTAAGATAACAATAATGTAGTGACCCGTATCTGTCATCCAGTAGGTTCGTTGCTGTAGATGCCACTATAGCATCTACTTTATTGTATTATAAATAGAGGCATTGCCTCAGCAATAAAAGTGTGCGTTTTTGAGTTAATCTCTCTTGAGTCTGATTAGCATTTTGTAATCACTCGTTGTCTGTTGAATCTATCGATTCTGAATAGCAGATAAATCTGTTGAAACATTAATTCGTTTCTGAATAGCAGATACCTATCCCTTTACCATCAAATTATCAGTATCAAACAAAGGATCAATTCACAATTGCAAATTCAACGAATAAAAACAATCACCACTACCCTACCAAAAATAATTCATAGATTCCATTACAATTTATTTCAAAATTTTACTATACACTCAATAAACCAATCGTTTACTTCAAGAATTAAATTTGGTACAAGCATGATCACGGGTATTATTTGGGCCAGTTTTTGGTCGCCAATTTCCGTGTAAAAATCCTGGTGGTGGTGATTGTTTAAAAGATTGTGTTCATTTGTTTAATATTACTAATTGGTAAGAAAATAAATCGAAGTGATCTAACTTCATCATCTTCTTGTTTGAGCTTGATGGCTAACTTAGTTCTTTTTTCATAATATTAAAATAATATTTGAAAAACCAAATATGAAATATCCGTTTCAAATTCTAATTTTGACTCAAAATTTTCCATTGTGTCAAATAATCTTATTTTTACCCATGGTTAGATGATGTGTCACTTGAATAATCACTAGAATTTGTGTATGCATATATCTCTATATCGGAATCGATATTTGAATCCTCAAGAGGTTCATATCCTAAGTCATATGCTACTTTTAATACTTTCGTTTCTTTCTTCTCTCCTTTCTTTGGACAAGTATTCGCATAATGACCTACTTCATGACATAACCAACATTTACAATTTTTCTTTTTAGATGGACAATACTTCGAATTGTCTTGGTTATTATATTTTTGACGATGTTGTTTTCTGTTTCTATGGACTCACTTGACCTTGACGGTGAAAATAGGGAAAGAACGCGCCTGCGTTTATTTCAATTTTCCCTACGCGATCAAGCTAGCAATTGGCTTGAACGCTTCTAGCAGGGTTTCCATATCCTCATAGGAGGATCTACAATCTGTTCCTTGCTCAAATTCTTCTCCACGGGAAGGACCGCAAAACTCCACAACGTATATCTTCTGAAATATTCCAACAACATCCATGGAGATCATTTTTTCGACAGCATGGACTCGTTTCAAGGAACTTACTCTAAAAAAAGTCCATCATAATGCATCGATTCTTTGGCCTCCAAGTCCAAATTTTTTATGACCATGTCAATCCCATCACAAGACGAAACATTGACCAATCGGCCGGTGGTAAGCTTCGTTACCTCAACCCCGAAGAATCCTGGGCAATATTTGAGGACCTCACCCTCTATGACAACGAAAGTTGGAACGACCCAATGGATTTCTCAAGCTGGTCAAGGTAATCACTTTGCCTCAAGATGTCCCGATTACATTCGACCGTTGTCTAATCGAGCTTAAAAATCAAGTACAACGCTTGATGGAAGCTCTCTTGGCTCGGCACAACCTACCCAACTCGCGAACAAAAATCACTACCCCATGTGAAATCTGCAGCGGTCCCTACGACACTTAGAATTGCATGGAAAACCCCGAACAAGCCTTTGTTGAATACGCATCCTCACGTACCGATGAAGCGGGAGGTAACTGGTATACCTTTAAGCCTGAGCAAAACAATCTTGGTGACACCTATAATCAGTTGGAGAATGTCACCGACCTTAGGTGGAGACAAACACTCATAAACTTCCAAATAATTTCTCAATCACACATAAGGCGGCTTCTAACCAAACAGTTCCGATCCCGAAACCGTCCCTCATAACCGGCTCAAAATTATAACAATTCAATCAAATATAGGAAGGGATGGTTTTATGAATTCATGGCATCTCTAGATGCTAGATTGTCAAAGTTGAAGCCGATTTCAACTGACAACAGGTGTGAGTTTGACCAACTAAATTGATATTGTTGAAAGCCATCACCGATCGAATAGCGGACACATTACCTAGTGATACGGCTAAGAACCCGAAACTTGGGACCTATCCAGTTTTGTCTGCTTGTTCTTACCAAATAATGGACCCGCAATGTTTAACACAAATCCATAGTTCAATCAACGCCATCACAATCCACCCCAAGCAGCCCGATGAATCCCAAGTTAATGAGCCGGAAGTCGAGCAAGAAGAAGACAACCCCGGAGACACCACCTATAACCCACAACCACAACCTAATCCATTCGCTTCCATCGCCACTGAACAAGTGCAAAAACTAAACTCGATGCTTGAATCGCTAGGATTAGTCCCCCAATCCTCCAATACGAAATTGATCTGCTCTAAAGAGGATGATGGAGAAGTAATGTTCATCGAGATTATACGAGATGATGATTGATCACTCAAATTATATATGTATAATATCAAAGTATAAGAAATTCACTAATAATCCTTGAGGACAAAGCATTTAAAATTCAAAATCAACACAAAATTGTACTGTTTTTAACGGTAAGTGTTCACCGGGTCGTTTATACCCCAAGAATTATGAATTGAAACCCTGTTTTTATTTGGGCAATGATTTGAATAGTGATAGATTTTTGATTTCGAATACTAATTCCTACTAGTGGGCAAATAAAGGCACATATAAAATCAATTACAAAGAAAATGGAAAATAAACTAAAAACATTAGGAGAAGAAATAGGAGCAGGAGGAAGCTTAGTAGAATCGGTGATGGACTGAACAACAGGAGGTGGGACATTATTGGTACTCTCGGTGAGTTCCTGATCCGTTTTCGTCTCCGGTTCTCGGTCTACCTCCTTAGTAGGGGAAGGAGGAGGAACCGAGGGTCCAGCTAAAGTAGCACCACTACGAGTAGTGATAGCTTTCATCTCACCCTTCGGGTTAGGAATAGTATTACTCGGAAGAGTACCCGAAGTTGAAGCTTGGTTTTGGAAGAAACTACCTAGAATACTCCTCATATCATTTAATTTGTAGATTGCTTCTAATAATTTTTCTCATGAAACTACCCAGAATGAAAGCCCACAAATTAGGAAAGAAAACTAGGTACTGTCGCATCTAGAAGATCTTTCGTAAGCAATGACGCATTTGTAAATTATTGTGTAATTATTGAGTGCATATAAGTCAATAGTCCTCTAGAAGCTGTCCCCAGCTTTTCTATCGTGTCTGACTAAAGGCGCATTATCTCAATAATGAAGGACCCTACCATTATCTCCAATTATAGGAGTTAGGTGGTACAGTTATTTTCTGGCTATATAAAGCCTCAGTTGTATCCATTGAGAGGCATCGAGTTTCATACAACTCTCTCTCTCAAATATATCATAATATAAGGTATGTTTTTAACATTTCCGCTGTTTGAAGTTATAAGTTTTAGTCTTTCCCATAATTGTACCATCTCCTGACGTTCCAGTTGCCTGTGTGCTTTTTACCTCAGTTTCTACCTTCTTTATTGCCATCTTTATTTTGAGGTAATAGTTTGCACAATTTGCACACGCAGTTAGGCACAGTTTGCCAATATAAGTTGAGTTGATATAAGTTCAAAGACTAAAACTTATAACTTCAAACAGCGAAAATATTAAAAACACACCTTTTATTATGATATATTTGAGAGAGAGAGTTGTATGAAACTCGATGCCTCTCAATAGATACAACTGAGGCTATATATAGCCAGAAAATAACATACTGTACCACCTAACTCCTATAATTGGAGATAATGGTAGGGTCTTTCATTATTGAGATAATGCGTCTTTAGTCAGACACGATAGAAAAGCTAGGGACAGCTTCTAGAGGACTATTGACTTATATGCACACAATAATTTACAAATGCGTCATTGCTTACGAAAGATCTTCTAGATGCGACAGTACCAAGTTTTCTTTCCTAATCTGTGGGCTTTCATTCTGGGAAGTTTCGTCCTCATGGTTATGCCGAAATTGAATGTTTCGTCCTATTGCCTTGATAATTACACCAGACGTCCCTGTGGTTGTCCAAAAGGAGTTGACCGGCCCTTTGACCCTAACACAATATGCTAAATAAATGC
>BQNB010149348.1:0-13098 GCA_026074375.1 Tanacetum coccineum | reverse complement strand
TGCATTGAGTATCATATAACATAAGAATAAATAATTAAGGTCAAAGTTGAAGAAAAAAAACTTTTAAAAGTCAAAAATGGACACTTAATATGGGACGGAGGGAGTAGTAAACAAGATGCTTCTGTAATTTCAATATGCATTTTAAGATTCATTCTTTGTCTGAGTCTGGCTCTTCCTTATCTAAGCATTATTACAAGTTTAATGCACTATGGAGGCAATATGACTCCCTTGTCAATTTGCCTGACTGCATTTGTGAGAACTCAGAAAAGTTAAGTAAAAAATAATCAACTCCTCAAGTTGATGTAGTTTCTTATGGGGCTTGATGAGGTTTATGCTCCTATTAGGAGTATAGTCCTTACTACTGAACCTATACTTGATGTTAAGGGTGCTTTTGCTACTTTGTCTAGGATGAGTCTCATAGGAGTAATCAGTCTCATAATGTGTCTAAAACTAGTAATGATAATACTGCTTTTGTGGCAAGGACTAATCCTAGAAATAATAACTGATCTGGTTCTAGCAATCAGCACAGAAAGCTTAATAGACCTAATCTTGTTTGTACTCACTGCAATATGAATGGTCATACTGCTGATAGATGTTTTGAGCTTGTTGGATATTGATATGTGAGAAATCACATATCCTTTTTATATCAAAAATATCCTAAAAAATATGAAAAATGTGCATAATTATGCTTGTATATGTGTATTTTGTCTTTTGTGAATGTGTAGGTACGGATATTGCAAAAATCATAAGAAAAGAGCCAAAACCGGACAAAAACGGACACAGGAACGGAAAGAGTACACAAGAGCCGGGAATTATCAAGCTTTGGTCAACAAAAGTCAACCATGGTCAAACATTGGTCAACCCACAAGATGACAAAACCTTTGAAATCACCAAAAAGCCCTTAATGTTAAATCATTTTCACCTAAAGTCCCTAAATCAATAACACCGTTAGTCCTTTTATATTAAAAGACTAACGATCGTTAAAGTCCTAAAATTAACCAAACCAAAACCATTTACCCAAGCCCAAGAATAATACCAATGGCCCAATTCCTTTTCTTATAAAACGAGCCCAAGTGAAACATCCTGGTCAAACGAAATAATAAAGAAAAGGGGGGCGGGAAAAACAGTTTTACTGTTCACCTCCGTCCCCAAATTTACCCTGCACAACTCGTACACCCAATTAACCCCACTTAAGTTGCAATTAACCTTTCTAGAAGCTCCGTCTGACACGTCTGACTAAAAATTGACACGCTGGCGATCCTAACAAATATGATTGGAAGATGTGACGTGCACTCAAATCAAGGGACGTGATCATTTGATTCAGAGTTAGTTATGAATGGATGGATGAGATCAAAGGGAGCGTCCAAGAGCCTAGAACCTTCCCTCTTGGCCTATAAAAGGAGCCTTATCCTCACTCACAGAGATATCTAGGAGTAGTATAATTTTAGTGTAATTTAGCTTATGTTAGTTTAATAGTTATTTTTTTAGCTTATTGTTTTTAAATCAATGTAATTTTTATTTTATCAGCTTGTAATCAGTATCTTAACCAATAAAAGTTGTTTTCATTTAAGCTTAATTTGCAATTCATGTTTTCATTATAGTTTAAATAAGCTCTTTTGTGTTCAAATAAGTTCAATAAGCTGTCATTTATATTCATAAGCTAGTTATTCACTTAGTTAAGCTTTCAAAAGCTTAACTAAGCTTTAGTAATACTCAAATTCACCCTCAATTTACCACAGCTTTTAATATGGAAGGGAAGCCAGACCTGGATGGGCTTCCAAGACCACACCAGCTTATCCTCGTAAAATTGAAACTCTATTTTTTATATGGACAATGATTTAAATTGGTTTCAGACTTTTTGAATTGGCTTTCTATTTCTACAATTAAGAACACATAAAACATTCAAAGGAAAACAATTAAGCATAAAAACAATAACGAAAATTAAAGAAACGCGACAATTAAAACCTAAATTATCTAAAATTAAACCTAAAATGATTTTTTTACTTTTCCTAATCCTAATTACTAACTTGTAAGAAAAAGCTAAGGAAATCCTAAACCGAGGGTGCTTAAAGTAAAAAAAATGAAGAAAACGAGAACGGGAATCAAATCCCGTTCTTTAAAAAATGAATTTCTTAAATTTTAACCCTACGAAAGTAAATTTAAATCCTAAGCCTAAAATATGATAAAGGAAAATTTTATAAAAAAGAATTTTATTTTTTTGATTATTTTTCTATTTTTTATGACTTTTTAAAGTTTTTAACTAAATAAATGCAAGAAAAATGTAAAACTATGAATTAAAATTCTAAGAAAATTACTAAAAATAGATTAAGCTACAAGGAATGCAGGAAAAATACTAACTAGGAAAATGCTTAAATGAATAAGCCCAGAAAAAGCTACAAAGCACGCGAAGTGCTTATTATAAAAAGAACTCAAAAAGGTGATAAAAGATTATTAAGTGCACCCTTGGACGTAAAAGTCCCAAGGGCGCAGTGGTGTTGAGTGTGTGTTGTGAGACGTTGAAAAGGTTGAGGAGGGTAGAGGTTGTGGGTTCGAGTCTTGCTCACCCACAATTTCCCCTCTTCCCTTTTTTTATTTTTGCAAAAACTTTAAAAAGCAAAGTTATAAAACAGCTTTTAACAAGCAACTTTTGTAAAGATAACTCTTTTAAAAACTTACAAATAAGCCAGAAATTAGCTTCTTAAACAGACAGAATCACTTAACCTTTTTAAAAGCTTTATTAAAACTCAAAGAAACAAAACAAGCTTGGAATAATCTCAAACTTAATAAAATAAGCTATACTACCCTACATCTAACTTAATAAACATATTTAACTAGAATTAAGCAAAAATAATCAGTCGTAATCTGAAAAAGCACTAATAAGCACATAAAGGAAAATAGAGTTCAAAACAGACAAACAAGTACTTTTGAGCTTATTTTTAGAAAAGCTAATGGATCCTTATGGACTTTTGGTTTGAAATTCTTAAAAGCTTGACCTCTAAACTATTTAAAACAGCCATTGAAAAACATTTTGAAATCTGAATAAGCTAAGAAGCAGCTAGCTGAAAAAGGCTTTTACACTCAGTATGTACTGAGTGTTATTTTTGGTTTTTAAAGTCAAAATGCTAAAAGTAGGCTTACAAACACATGACCAAATAAGCTCTATAAGCTGAAATAAGTTCAAACAGATTTAAACTACCCTACAATCTACTTGTGCACAAAATTTTAAGAGCTAATTCCTACATTTAGTGGCTGAATTTTCAAATTGAAAAAGGACTCTTGACTGTTTTTAACTACTGATGCAATTGACATTTAAACTTACCAAAACTTAAAACCATTTGATGCAGACTAAGGACTTTGTTTCTATACTATTTTAAGAACCAAATTGAGAGGTATGAAAGCAATTTGAACAACTAGAAATCAATTTGAGCTAGATTAGCCTAATAAGCAGAACCTTGTATCGCAGATCTAAATAACTACACCCTAACTTGCTAAAAACTTGATATGATTCAACAAAAACCTATATGACAAGTCAATACCAAAAATATAAAGGATTAAAATAAACCAAAGTAGCAAGAATCCCCACCAGTACTAACTTGAGGTTAGTACTGGCCTTGATCCAAACACCCCTTTAGAAATTTTAACTTCATATTTAGTTTAAGAAATTGAGAAATAAGGCTTGACATTCTAATACCAGATATCAATAAGCTTATAACAAACCTAATGAACAGATTTAAACAACTGAATAAGCAGAAATAATAAGCTAACAGTAACTGCTAATATTTTTGGATTTTTCACTGTTTTATAGAAATAACAAGCAGATTAAGTTCTAAGCTAACAATTAGACATAATAAGCATTTAACATCTATAATAAGCAACAATAAGCTAGATTAGACAGCAATAAGCAGTATTAAGCTAATTTGCAATATTAAAGCTATAAAAAGTAAATTGAGAACTTACAAGAGCCTTTGCACAAACAAGGCTTATAAATTATCCTCCTAATTTTATAAGAAATACTATTACTCATAGAGGTTCTACAAGTAATAATGATGTTTCAGGAATTAAGGATCGGTCTACTGGTTCATCTAAATCATTCACTGATGATTAGTATAAAAGACTGATGGCCCTTATAAGTGAGAAATTTGGTTCTAGCAGTATGCCTGCAAACATTGCAGGTATTACTTGTGTGATCAGATTTTGTTCTTCTAGGTTCTTTAATCCTAACTTCAACATAAGTTCTTATAAGATATATATCAGTTGGATTATAGATTCTGGTGCAAGTCAACATATGACTTTTACCATTCTCAAGATGTTTAATGTTGTTGGTGTGTCAAAGTTAAATATGAGTGTTGGTCATCCCATTGGTACAAAAGCTTTGGTGACACATGTTGGCAACCTTAAACTTACTGATAAAAAAGTTATTCATGATGTTTTAGTCGTGCCAGGCTATCAAGTTAGCCTTTTATCTGTGCACAGATTAAGTAAGTATAACAAATTTAGAGTCATTTTTTGTGAAGATACTTGTGTTATTCGGGATTCTGTTCTAAAGACCCAAGTGGAGACTGGTAATGAGAGTAATGTTATGTATTTTCTTAATACATGTAAAAAATTGGTCAATAATAACGTAAAAGTGTTGTTTATCTAAGTGTTTATGGCATAACAGACTTGGTCATCCATCTGACCAAGTTCTGGATATTTTAAAACACAAACTTAACTTTGAAACAAATTCTAAAAGTGATCTCTATGAGGACTGCCATAAGGCAAAACAAACCAGAGAACATTTTTCAATTAGTGACCATCAAACCAAATATCTTGGACAGTTGGTTCACTTAGATGTATGAGGTCCATACAAGGTTCAAAGCAGGGAGGGTTATAAGTATTTTTTTACTCTAGTTGATGATTATACAAGGTTTGTATGGGATTTTTTGTTGATGGGGAAAGATGAAGTGTTTTCCAATATCACTACCTTTTATAATTTGATTAAAAAACAATTTAATAAAACTATCAAGGTTTTTAGAAGTGATAATAAAAGTGAATTTGCAAATCAGAATATGGATAAAATTTTCAAGGAAAATGGAGTTTTTTTATCAAACCTCATGTGCATACACCCCTCAACAGAATGGTATAGCAGAAAGAAAACATAGGCACTTATTAAATGTTGCAAGGTCCCTCATGTTTTAGGGGGATTCCTTTGAACATGTGGTCTGAGTGTGTTCTAATTGTTGTCTATTTAATTAACAAGATACCAAGCTCTATACTGTCTGGAATGCCTTCTTATGAAATGATTTTTAAAACTAAACCGAATCTATCTTATTTAAAAGTGTTTGGATGTTTGTGTTTTTCTACTGTGCTAAATAGTGCTGATAAGTTTTCTTCTAGGTCTGAGAAATCTGTGTTTGCTAGTTATTCTTTTGATAAAAAAATATATAAGTTGTTTAGTCTTGAAACTAAAAAGATTCTTTACTCAAGGGATGTTAAGTTTTATGAGACTGTTTTTTTCTTTCAAAAATAGTTTAGAAAACAAAGAATATGATCTTGAACTAAAAAATCTCAATGGTTTGAATTTTTTTAATAGTGACCTAGAAGAGGATTTGTCAAATGAACCATGTGATGATCGGAGAGATAGTAGGTCTGAAGGAGGTAAAGGCACACACCAGTTATCACAAGGAGGTACTAAAAATACAGCATATCAGCAGAAGCAGACTATTATAGCTTAGAGAGTGCAATACTTGATGAAAATGATAATGAGTCTGAGGGTGATGACACTACTTATCAAGAGTTTAATGATCAGTTTCAAAGTCCTATTTTAAATCTAGACAGTCAGAGTGTCATTTTAAAGAAATCAACTAGGAAAACTAGTATGCCTGCAAAATTAAGTGATTTTAAGGTCAATACTAAGGTTAAGTATAATATTGATAAACAAGTTAACTACTCTAAGTTGAGTATTGAGAACTTTAATTTTTCAACCAGTCTTAATAAAATTAGTGAGCCAAAGTCTTACACTGATGCTGCTAGTGATATTAGGTAGATTGATGCTATGAATCAAGAGATGGAAGCTTTAAATAGAAATGATACTTGGGTAATAACTGACTTACTTGTTGGTAGAAAACCAAGAGGAAGTAAGTGGGCATTTAAGGTGAAGTATAAGTCTAGTGGTGAGGTTGAAAGATTTAAGGCCAGATTAGTGGCTAAAGGTTTTAATCAGAGAGAGAGAATTGATTATGAGGAGACATTTTCTCCTGTAGTCAAAATTGTAATTGTTAGATGTTTGCTTTCTATTGATGTGCATAATCGTTGGCCTATATATCAATTAGACATCAACAATGCCTTTTTGTATGGTGAGTTAGTTGAGGTTGTTTATATGAGATTTCGTGAAGGTTATTTCAATTAGGATGATAATAGGGTATGTAAACTTTTCAAGTCTCTATATGGCTTGAAACAAGCTCCAAGAAAATGAAATGAGAAACTTATAGCAGTTCTATTAGAAAATGATTTCATTCAAAGTAAAATTAATTTTTTATTATTTACTAAAAACAAGAATGGTATTTTTATTGCCTTACTTGTATATGTGGATGATATTGTAATAACTAGTAACAATAGTGATGAAATTAATAAAGTAAAAGAGTTTCTCGGTTCCAAATTTATTATAAAGGATCTTGGTAAGTTGAAATACTTCTTGGGTATTGAAGTATTAGAATCAAAAGGTAATTTGTATTTAACACAAAGGAAGTATTGTTTGGAAGTGTTAGTTGAGTTTAGTATGCTTGCATGTAGATCTTATGGTACTCCCATTGAGACAAAAGACAACTACAAAGCCTAAAAAGGTTGTTATGGATAGTGCTTTAACTGGTATTACCAATTATCAGAAACTTGTTGGTAAATTAATTTACCTTACTCGTACACGGGCTGATATTAGTTATGCTGTTCATATGTTAAGTCAGTATATGCATGCTTCATTACAATCTCACCTGAAACTTGCATTTAGAATGCTAAGGTACTTGAAAAATACACCTAGCAAGGGGATATCTTTTGTGAAAGATAAGGACTTGAACATAAATGTGTTTGTTGATTCTGACTAGGCTAAGTGCAAGGCTACCAGAAAATCAATGATTGGTTATTCAGTTTTTTTGGGTAAAAGTTTGATTTCTTAGAAAAGCAAAAAGCAGTCTATGCTTGCTAAGTCTTCTACTAAAGCAGAATACATAGCAATGAATACTGTAACTTGTGAAGTTATTTGAATTCATAAGATTTTGTCTGAGCTTACTTAACATTAAGATCACTCTCTCAATTCCAATACATTGTGATAATAGTTTTGCAATTCAGATTGCAGCAAATCCAGTTTTTCATGAGAAAACTAAACACTTTAAAATTGAGCTGTTTTTCTTGAGAGAAAAAGTTTCACCAGGTGTGGTTAAAACTATGAAAGTCAAGTCTACTAATAATGTAGCAGAAATTTTCACAAAAGGTTTGAGTGTCCAGGATCACAATAAGTTTTGTGATATGCTGGGATTGTTTGATATGTACAAGAGCTAGTTTATGGGGGAATGTTAAATTCATAAAGCTAGCTTTTGTAGTTTGGACTGAGTTTGGAATAAGTTTCTAACTTCAAGGGTTCAAAGGTAATTTATCTTTTATGTTTAGTTTTTGGTTTGTTTATGTTTTATATTGCAAGGGCTAAAAGTGAAGGTAGCTGAAAGTCTAGTGGCAGAAGTGTGAAGTTCATTAGGGTTAGTTGGGTATATAAACTCATCTTATACCCAGCTTTAGCCTCTATCCGGAAATAACACAATTCCAGTTTGAAAAGCTTGTTTCATTTTCACTTATTAGGCTACTATATTATGTTATATAGACTCCCTCACTTATGACTTGATTATTATGTTTGAACTTGATGTATTATTGATTTCTCATAATGTGGACTTTGGATTTCACATGTGTTTATCATTCGTTTTCCCAGCTTGTGTGCTATACGACCTCCATAGACATCAAGCATCAGTTGATAACGGATAGATTGGATCGAATATTGAATGAATCAATGATCCCACATCCGCTTCTGATCGTTATTGTAACTCATTCGTCTTGCATCTTGCTAGGTTGTTTCTAATAAGATTTTGCTGTTGAAAAATATATATTTATAATGAGTATATATATATACATAGCAAAAATGATTTCATTGTGCCTCATCAATGAACCTTCCTCGATCATAATTTCATATACTCCGTAGTATGGAGCGTTATGGAGAATATATAAATTTTGGAGCGATTATTAAAATGTGAATATATGAAGTGTCATTTTGTAAGGAGTATATATTTGTAGCATGAAATTCTTATGTAGCTGTAATAAATAGTAAACAAATGATTGCAAATGATACAAATTAATTACGATACTTACAATACATAAATATTAGGGCTAATGACTTAAAAAGTCATATAACTTGTCCATTTTTACCGTTCTATGTAGCCATTTTTTTTCCTAATCTGTTACTAAACATTCAAATTTCGTACATTGTGTGTAGCTGTGACCTGCTTGACATGCTGCAACAGGTTAAGCTAACGATCGTTTAGTTTATCATTGCAACGTTAGTCCTTTATGCTAACGAACGTTTATCATGGCTACATAGAAAAACAAAAAGTGTCAAGTTAGATGACTTTTATTATTTTTAAAATTTATATACATTTTTTACACGTTTTTACACACATTTTTATACACGTTTTTATACACACATTTTTATACACGTTTATACACACATTTTTATGCATGTTTTTATACGCATTTTTATACACACATTTGTATACACGTTTTTATGCACGTTTTTATACACACGTTTTTCTTACACACGTTTTTTATACACACGTTTGTTATACACACGTTTTTTATACACACGTTTGTATACACGTTTTTACACAAGTTTTTACACACGTTTTTATACGCACTTTTTTATACACGTTTTTAAAATCTTTCAATACATACATTTTTATACACACATTTGCACACGTTTTAATACATACGTTTTTACACACGTTTTTATACACACATTTTTATATACATTTTAATACACACATTTTTATGCACATTTTTATACACACGTTTTTATACACGGGCACGGGTTTTTATACATGTTTTTATACACACATTTTTATACACATTTTTACACACATTTTTATACATGCTTTAATGAACATTTTTATATGCACTCTTTTAAACACGTTTTTATACACACGTTTTTACACGCGTTTTTATACACACTTTTAATTTAACTTTTTTACATACGTTTTACACATTTTTATACGTTTTTATATTTTTTACACATGTTTTTATATACATTTTTACACACGTTTCAATACATGTTTTTATGCACGTTTATGCACACGTTTTTATATACGTTTTTACACACGTTTTTTTAGACAAAAAAAAGTTAAGTTAAAAGTGTGTATAAAAACGTGTGTAAAAACGTATATAAAAACGTGTGTAAAAAACGTGTATAAAAATGTGTTTAAAAACATATATAAAAACGTATGTAAAAAACGTGTAAAAAAATTAAATTAAAAGTGTGTATAAAAACGTGTGTAAAACGTATATAAAAATATGCATAAAAGGGTGTAAAAAACGTGGGTAAAAACGTATATAAAAACGTGTAAAAAATATAAAAAAGTGTAAAAAAAACATGTAAAAAAGTGTAAATAAAGTGTAAAAATGTGTAAAAGAACATGTATAAATTTTAAAAATAATAAGATTAAAACGTTTTTAAAAAAAATCAAATTTTTAGTTAATTATAAACGATCGTTAGTATAAAGGACTAACGTTGTAATAAAAAACCTAACGATCGTTAGCTTAACCTGCTCCAGCAGGTCAAGCAGGTCACCGCTACACACAATGTACGAAATTTGAATGTTTAATGACAAATTAGAAAAAAAACAATTTCACATCAACTTCAGCTGCAGTTTCCTTTTTCATCTGGTTTAACGCAACCGATATTTCAGCTCGTGCAGCTCACATTAGCGCAGCAGGTTGATCCTCCAGCTGCTTAACTTCAGTTGACGTGTCCTTCCCGCTATTGAGTCTTTCCTTAATTTCGGAGTCACGCTTGTCTATGAATTTTCCTAAGGGAGAGTAGTAAAGCTTATCTAGTATGAACATGAAGAAAAGAAACTCTGCTGCTATGATTGGGAGGGTGAGATCAAAGTCGAATAATTGCGCTTTTTGGAACCATGTACCTACGTGGAGAATGTGTTGACTGATAAACATGAGCGACAGTTATTTTGATACACATTCCGTAACAGGACTTCTTACTTCTTGCCAAGAAAACGCACCATTCGGGCTTCATATCCGTCACATTTGTTCCTTAGCACACCTCAGTACTTTGAGCCTCCCCTCCAAAACCCATTCCCACGATGACATAATATGTGCACAAAATCTTCTTTCGAAAGATTCTTCATCGTCTATAACATAAGAAGAACATAAAAAAATAATACAAAGACATTATATTATAAGCAATAGATTATCATTCATGAACTTCAAATGCAAACCTGATTCATATCTTCCTGATAATCACTAATATTGAAATTAATGTCAGCATCAACACCATGATTGCTGACTAATGACATATATGTTTACGTAACAGTGCCTAGTGCCTGCCGTTTATTTGTGGCGAATAGGTAACTATTTTGGGGCTAACAGAGTGACTAAACAAAAGGACCTAAACCTATTTTAGGCTTTTAGCAAACTGAAGATGCAGTTATCCGGTGCGAGTGAATAATACGTAAAGAAGTAGGCAGGGTTAGTACCTTTTCGAATATATTTTGGTTTCAAACTCCGTTATCTCATTCTGAAACTTCTCACTTTGTGCCAATCACTTCGCAACTTCTGATTTCAGTTTCTCATTTAACCATGTTTTCACGAAAGATGCCTAATGTTTCATTGAAGATAAATGTTATCACCTGTTAACGCATACTAATTTGCAGGACATAAATAACATCATTGGAGCTCTAAATTGTTTTCTTGACATCTTTGATAAGCACGGCAAGCAACATGTAAATAACAATTAAAAGTACATTGCATTATTAAAACACAGATAAACATAAGACAGTGTTTCACAAACGATTTTAAGAGGTAAATATATGCGTTTTATCTCTTGCGCTACCGAAAGATCAGATTGATATATGCTCTTTAAAAACGCATTCCCAAACGCCCCTAACAAACAAAACATACATGTGATTTAGTTGCTCACCTCTGATGGACCAGCCTTGATCATGGTCTAGGTATAAAATCAACACCGTAATATCATTGTGGAACTGGCGCCTCATCCCCTTCTCGATTCTCTTTATATCATCGTATATCACCTCTCTATGATCCTGATCGTACAACTTCACCTTAGTTGTACTGTTTATGCTTTTGTTTTTGCATTTTTCACCCTTAAATGTGAGAAACTGGGTCTTTTCTAAATGCACAGATGTGACCCAAAGTACGTTGTTGTAGCCACATTTTCCACTTATGCAGCACGAAAAGATAAAAAAGTAACTAAATTTCTGCATTGCCAATATCCGTGATCAACCATTGCCAATTCAGATGAACCTAAATCAAAAGATTTTGAATAAGCAAAATAGGGAGTAACGTTAGAATGAATTTATAAATACAATATAATAAACAGCAACCATTACTAACATTGAAGATGGAAATTTCTTGCAGCCGCACTTTCCGCTTATGCACCATGAACAGATAAAGAAGTAAACAAATTTCATTGTTGGACATATCCTTGATCGACCATTGCCAATTTGGATGAACCTGGGGCAAATGATTTTCGCTTAGCAAAAGAGGAAGACCAAACACCTACTAAATGTATATCTAAAAAATCATCTGCAATTACAAAAATGGTTTGCTAAATCATATATCGTGGGACATTTTTAATCAAAAGTGAACCAAGTTTCGTGAAATGTCTTACCTCTAAGAACTGAATCATTTGCGACTCCTTTGTATGCCTAATTACATGCGGCTTTTATTCTTTTACTTGCATATCTGTTCAAAGTATTCATGTTTAAGATATAGATTTATATGCTTGTGTTATAATTTATAAATAGTCTAAGGAAATGATTTCTTTTACATATTTAGGCAAGTCGTCTGATTTCCATGATTGGCCCATTTGAATGTTTAAGCTTTGAAGTTTCTGATTGGAAAGTATTTAACTCCATTGCAGCTACAAAGTCCTTGAAATTTATCCCTGATTAACTAAAAAAATCAACATTAACAATACTTCAGAACAAACACAAAGAGGTGTATGGTAGTCCATTTATACAGGTTAGTTTTGACCCACTTCATAAAATATTCAGTTTATCTATAATGAATACCAATCGGTTTACATTTTACGTGTGAACTGTGTCGATAAGCAAAAAAAAGGGAAATACAACAACCTAAATATGTAGAAACTTGCTGCTTTACCTATTTGTTCGTCGTTTTTTACACATTACTCGTCTTTCCTTTTAAGTCCTCTCAAATAATACGTAGAACACAAACCTATAAAAAGCAAGGTAAAAGTTAATAGCGAAACTTGACATGTATACTTACAATGTGCACACCTGATAATGGTAAGAGTTAAACTCTCGAGCACGCACCAATGACTCAGTTGATATATTAACTTTTTACATCAAGCAACATTAAAATTGTATCGTTCCATAAGTAACATTATGGTACTGCCGGGATAAATCACAGCTATTTATTATCGGGTGTAAATCAGATTGAACTTTTCATTGATAGTCACTCACACGCTCAACAGATGTGTCTACCTAAATAGATTGCTCTCAAAAGGAAGATTGTCAAGTAGTGGTTAAAATTTTTCCTGCTTTTACTATATATTGTCACAGAATACGAAACATGGTATTTATAAATACCGTTTATACGATACATGGTATTTATAAATACCGTTTATACGATACATGGTATTGATAGTCACTTACACGCTAAACATTCTGAAAAAATAGCATGTATCGTATTTATAACAGGATACGACAATGGTGTTGTTGAAAACTAGAAGGGGGGTTGAAAAGTTTACTGCTTTTTGATTTAATATTTATGTTTGTTTATAAAAACTTAGATTCGACTTTTTGTGAATTC
>BQNB010149347.1:4649-16181 GCA_026074375.1 Tanacetum coccineum | reverse complement strand
ATACTAATAAAAGAAAATGAAAAATATTTTTGTACTTTTTATATTTTTGTAGAAGAAAATATTCACAGATTCAAACACATATTTGTCAAACGTAATGATAATCTTTTTCACAGCCTCCCCGGCAGCGGCGCCAAAATTTTACTCGCTTCTTCTCACCCTTTTATATACCCATAGATATAAATACACAACAAGGATCAGAATCCGCGAGACCAATGAAACCGGAAGCAGTATAGAGTGTCCCCGGGTCGTTATGTCCCAACGAGGCTTGAATGGAAAATCGAAAGACGATTTGGTGATTGATGTTTGAATATGAAAATGATGTGATTGGGAACTAAACTTATTGAGCAAATGCACAAAAAGATAAACAAGGCAAATAAGCTAGAACAAGCATAAGAGCTAGAAATGGCAAAAACACTTAAAACTTTAACTCTAAGACAGAAATAAGCTCAAATAAACTTAAGACAAATCGAATAAGCTAAGCTAACTCTAAATAAGCAAATTCAAAAAGCAATTAAGCTAAATTAAGCAAGAAAAACTCAACAGAACTAACAACAGTACTAGCAGTATTAACTACCAGTATTAACTAACAGTACTAGCAGTATTAACTACCAGTATTAACTAACAGTACTAACTAACAGTACTAACCCATAGTTAGTACTGCTACCTTTAAGTTAATACTGTTAGATCAATGAAATAAGAAATAAGTAAATAAGCTAAAACAGATATTTATCTAACCCTAATAAGCACTTAGTAATAAGAATAAGCAACTAAAATAAACTACAATGGCAGATAAGCTAAGAAGCTACAAACTGATACACTATTGAAAATACTTTGAAAAGGAAAATAAGCTTAAATAAGCTTACTCCTAAAAACAGCAAAGGAAAATGGTTTAATCTACTATAAAAAGCTAAGGAAATCTTAAATAAGCCGAAATAATAAGCTGATAAGCTAAAATGAACCACCAGTACTAACAGTTTTAACTACCAGTACTAACTCAGAGTTAGTACTGCTAGCTTGAGTTAGTACTGCTAGTGAAAAATCTCAAAAGAGAACTAGCAGTACTAACTTGGAGTTAGTACTGCTAGGTTAAAAAACCCCTTAAAGTTTTCAAAAATCATTTTTCTTTTTATACTGCTTAAAAACAGATTATCCAATAACCAAATAAAATACTTATAATTAAGAATAAGCACTTAAATAAGCTGAATTAGTCTAACAGTTTTAACTTAAAACTAGCAGTTTTATCAAATGAACTAACAGTACTTAACTAAAAAAATGATACAAACTATTTTAAAACTAACAATTAAGCAAGATAAGCACTAAACATACTGATAGAGCACAATAAAGTAAACATAAGTAACAAATAAGCATTATAAGCAGTTCTATAGTAGATAAGGAAAACAAGAAAAAAAGTGACTTACAATACCCTTGCTCAAAACAGGGTCAAACAACGAATCTACAAGCTCTAGCTTGCATAAAACAAACTAGTAGTGTCCATAAGCCCATCCAGTGAGAGTCCATAAGCCCATCCAGTACTAGCTTATCATCCATAAAGTAAGCTGTGGTGTATTTGAGAGTGAATTTTGTGATTTTCTCTTAACTACTTAACTTATTAAGATTTACTTAATTAAACAGCTTATACAAGCTGACTAGAGCTTTTTTGAACACAAAACAGCACAATTAAGAAACTTAACCCATGTAATTGTAAATTGACATAAATACCCAAATTTGAATTAAAACTTGAAAGTGTTACAAAGCATGAATGAAAGCTATAAAATATGACTTTAACAGACGCTGAAAATAAGCTAAGTTATATTAAAAATTAAAAACTAACTAGTTACTCTACTCCTAACCCCCTTTACTTGGTTTACAAAAGACTCTATTTATAGCCGAAGTCTTCCTCTCTTGGACTTCTATCTCCTCTTTCTTCTGTGTTTCTTTGTAGAGATAAAAACCAAGTGTGCTTGTTGTGTGAGGTGATTCTAAAACAAATCCCAGCCTTCGATTTCTTTTGTGCTTCTTTGGAGTCAATCATAGCCATCGAAATACTACGGGAAGGTGAAGGTGATTGCCAATCATGGCACTTATACACTGGGGGTGGGGGTGGTAGAGGAGTGGTTGAAATGATTTTTCTAGGGTGTTGAGTGTTTTGCATGGGAGAAGGTATGGGACAACATGTCCAAGTTGCCTAGTTGTACCTGGGTTTTTGTTTTTGGGTGGGAAGAAAGAAGTTTGGGTAGGTTGGCAGCTTTGGCCTCTCACTTCTTATAACAAAACTTTGGCCCATGTTTTGGCAATTTCGACGCCTTTTCTTTTTCTTTTGTAAACAACTTGAGGTTGCCCGTTTTAGCCCCCTTAAGTTGTATTTTCTTATTTGGTTGACTTTTGACTTTTGGCTGACTTGCTTCGGATTGACTTGTCTTTTTCCATCTCGTGCTTGGTTTGTTGTTTATCTGGCTTTCTTATTGAATATCGTTCCTGCACAATTCAAAATGCAAAACATACAAATACAATGTACCTAGGTACGTTGTTAGTCTGTTTAAGTCCGTTATTTAATGAAAAATGTTATGTGTAATTAAGCACAATACAGTATAAAATCAGATAGTGTATAAATCTGATTGTGTTGATCGTGTGTCAGTTAGTATTTTAGTCCTTAAAATACATTGGTGAAGTGGTAGATTGGTTCTAGCTAAGATTAGACTCTGACAATTAGCTTTGTTTCGGAAACAACGTAATCGACGTGTAAATGGTATCACCGCCTAAAGGGAGTGATATAGGTGTCTTTTATACACAATTCAGGTCATTTAACCCCAAAAAATCAAGCAAAAATTGCCCAGATTATGTGCTTAATCGTTTGTTTTTAGGTTTTAGCACTTGGATGACATTTAGAGGAAATACACATGAATTGGGCTTATTTAGAGAAGAAACAGACAAGACTACGACTCTACACCAAGTACCTCGAAGAACCACGCATACAGAGCGTGGAGACGGCGTCACAAGTATAAAGCGATGCCCTCGTGATTTGCAAAGGTATGCTCAAGATTTGTGGACGGCTCAGATGTAACCGCCTTAAAGAGGATCTAGAATCATCGACGTGCGAAGGTGTCACGGCTTCAAAGCGACGCCGTCGCGTCGCTTTTCTTATAAATAAAAGCGACGACATCGCAGTTATAAAGCGACGCCATCGCGATTGTTTTTCTATATATACAAACTCAGAATTAGGGTTTTAAAGTGTGGAACTTGTGGGATACGATAGTCATACTTAGGGTACGAGTTTTATCAGTTTTAGGGTCGATTTTAGGGTTTAAAACCCCTCTTGTATCAACCTTTAACTCTATGTTTTAATCAAGTGAAGTTCTTTATCCTTTTATCTTTCAATATGTCTATGTGTTGTCTGATTAATTGTTGTTCTTTGCTTCCTTTTAACATGCTAGGCTAGATCTATTAGTGTTTACTTATGATTGCATAAAACTTAGTTTGTAGATCCTTTTAATATTGCTTCTTGTTGATGGATGTACGCGTTAGGCTCTAGAAAACTAGATTCTTAATTGCTTGCGAAGACGTCTAGGGAAATGTGATTGTGTAGAAAGGATACCATCAATAACAGTCTTCATATTACCTTACCCTTATATCACCTTTTAAGTATTTTAATGCATGTAATGTACTCTTTAGGGCCTTGTAATAGTCTTCATACTACCTTACTTGTGTGTTGCCTTAACGGAATATTGCATAGACGGCGGGTTCGTGTAATTCGTTCATGAATTAGGAAATTCTTACACACTACATCACAAGGGTGACAAAGCAATAGGATTAGGAGGATCAAACTAAAGAGTAATGCATGATTAAGTAAACACATTTGTTTTACTTATACGAGTTTCCACATTAGTTTAGATCTAATTTAGTTTTAAGTAGTTTAATTAGCTTAAAACCCAAAACCCCTTCAAACCACAGATTTTAATTACTTTCTTAAAAATAAAAAATACAAAAATAATCTTCTCTCAACCCCTAGACCTTAGTTACATTTAGTTTGAACCTTCCCAACCTATTCCCCTAGAGAACGATAACAACCCCCGAGTCTTGCCTATACTACACTACAACGGTTAAGTACACTGTCTAGAGAGTCGTAAAACTTCTTGTGAGTTTACAACGACCGCACATCAAGTTTTTAGCGCCGCTGCCGGGGAATAGTTAGGTCTCGAATTTAATTTAGCTTAGGTATACTCACTTGATTCCTATCAAGTGAAAATTTTAATTTCTGTTAATTAGCTTTCTTGTAGTCTATCTTTTCTCTGTTCTCTTTGTTTTGTAAACTCTTTTTCGTTGACCACCATGGGAGACGAAAATCCTATCCGTACTCTAGGAGATTATTCTAGACCAAGCCACGAGGGCTATCGAAACACCATTGAACTCCCCGATGGGAACAATGTGGTGCCTCTTCGATCCGACACCATCCGGTTGGTGCAAAACGGATGGTCATTCCACGGACTTTGGTCCAAGGATCCAAACCAACATCTTAAGGATTTTATAAAACTTGTGGACTCACTTGAACTTGATGTTGCAAATAGGGAAAGGACGCGTCTGTGTTTATTTTAATTTTCCCTTCGCGATCAAGCTAGCAATTGGCTTGAATGTCTTCCAGCGGGATCCATCTCCACTTGGGAGGATCTTACTACCTGTTTTCTTGCTCATTTCTTTCCACTGAGAAGGACTTCTAAACTTCGAAATGACATCTTGATGTTCCAACAACATCAAGGTGAATCTCTTTCTGAAGCATGGACTCATATCAAGGACTTACTCCAAAAAGTCCTTCATCATGGCATCAATCTTTGGCTCTAAATCCAAATTTTCTATGACCATGTCAATCCCGCCACAAGGCGAGCTATCGATCAATCGGCCGATGGTGAGCTACATGACAAAAATGCCAAAGAATCTTGGGCACTATTACAGGACCTCGCCCTCTATGACAACGAAAGTTCGAATGGCCCAAGGGACTTCGCTAAACCAGTCAAGGCAATCTCTTTGCCTCAAGATGTCCCTAGTACATTCGATCGTCGTCTCATCGAGCTCGAAAATCAGGTCCAATGGTTGATGGAAGCTCATCTTGTTCCTAAATCATCCGTTCAAGTGAACAAAATCGGTTCATCATGTGAGATTTGTAGTGGTCCCCACGACACTCAATATTGCCTAGAAAATCTCGAGCAAGCTTTTGTCGATTACGCATCCTCATGTACCGACGAAGCGAAAGGTAAGTGGTTCACTTTTAAACCTGAGCAAAACAATCTTGGTGACACCTATAATCCGTCATGAAAAAAGTCACTCAAACCTTAGGTGGAGGCAACCGCAAAACTCTCAAAACAATTTTTCAAACCCACCTAATCGTTTTCAACCCAACGGTTCATTCCCGAACCTCTCCTTCAACAATAACCCTCGGAATTTTAATAATCAATAAAATCTCAAAGGATTAGTGTCTAATTTATGGCATCTCAAGATGCTAGATTGCCTAAGTTTGAAGCCGATTTCAAAAAACAACAAAGCGAGATGACCAATAAAATTGACACGTTCTTGAAAGCCATCAATGATCGAATGACAGGAGCACTCCCAAGTAATACGGTTAAGAACCCGAAACTGAATGTTAACTCTACCTCTTCAGTTTTGTCTGCTCATTCTTACCCAATGGAAGACCTCTAAAGCTCATCCCACCCCCTCAATTTGATCAGTGCTATTAAATCATGTTCCAACCAAATAGATAATTTCCAAAATAACCAACCAAAAGTCAAAACACTAACGGTCAATGAAATTGGGACACCAATATCAGAAGGACCCAAACGAACTTTAGAGAATGGGGCACCTCTAAACAAGGGAATTAAAAGTCCGTCAAAATTACTCTCTCTAAAATACCAATCTCAATCATCTTTAGGAGAACAAAATAGGAACTCTTCCTCCCCCAAACACGTTCATTTCATCAATAAAATCACCATTATAAGAAAAGAAGATGAACCTAAGGAAGAAGAGATCGTAGAACCTAATCATGACATAATTGTTCAGATTGAGGAAAAAGTAGGAGAAGAGTTAAGCAGGTCTAAAACAGTAATAGGAGAAGGCGAGTCACGGGACATAAAACAGGATAACCTAGGTGATAGGGCGTGTAGAAATACAAAGGAAGTAAAAGAAGTAGGGGAATGGATGAAGTATGAAGAGCCCCTTGATTTAGTAGACACGCGTGATGAGTCAGTCTATGAGTATTTGATAGAGAAAATGTCGAGTTGCTCATTAAGCTTCGACTTTAGGATTGAGAAAGGGGACCCTAGTACCTTAAAGATTCCATGAAATGTGAGGTTCGCCCCTAGATCTTTAGGAATACAAGCATCCATCTTTGGTGCTTAAGATAATTTTTACATTTAGCTTGCTCGAGTTAAGGAATGAACAATCATATGTGTCGTGTTCATGGATTTGATCGTGCATATATGGTTTTGTCGCTTTTTCTGGGGCATTGGTATCGATTAAAATTATATGAGTGTACCGGTAGTATATTAAATTCTAGAAGTTGCTTTAGTGATTCATCCCAAGACTGCTAGTAAGATTACATTGTGCAATTAAGATTTTCTAAATGATAAAAGGCACTAGGATAAACCCTTATTTTAAACCTGTATTTTGTATAGTTATGATGGTCTCCCCGATCACATAACTACCCCCACACCCTTACTATGCACTCATTTTTAGTGCGGGATACCCCTAGTACACTCCTCCGAGCCCATCCTTTTCGCGGTTCTCGTAATTCTTTGGTGGATTCCGAATTATTAATGAAGAGCATTGTTTACACCCACACCAAATGTTATACCCAAATCGCCTTAGCCTTCCTTGTATGTACTCATTTTTAGTACATAATTGTTATCATATTTGTAAACCTAGTTAATTATTTGCTTGAGTACATGGCTGCTAAGTCGAGTCTGTTATTAGTGTATACAGTTTTGGGACGATTGAGATTTATGGTAGTTTTTATTTTATGGAAAAATGGGGAAGAAGTCAATTTATTACCCCCATACGTGCTTAATACACTCCATGTTTATTGATCCTTTTAATTCGGGTCATTAGTTAGTTTATTATTAAGTTATTAAAAAACTCAAGTGTAGGGGTGCAATTATAAACCCCAAGTCATATATTATTTATGTTTCATCAAATGGGAGGGCAAAAAAAAAAAAAAAAAAAAAAAACAAAAGTGTACGCAAAAAATACATATAAAAAAAGAAAATAAGAAAAAGAAAATAAAAAAAAATATAAAAAAGTGAAAAAAATGTATGGGCTGACATCTTGCTTATGTTTATGTTTATGTTCAAGAAAGTGTCAAGAAAAACAAAGTTTGGTGTAGAGTTTGTATATCTTTTTTCTTATTTTTTATGTTCTTTTAGTTGGCAAGAGTCTTGGCTTGCAAACACCTTACGTGTATTATTGTAGATAGTGTCACACCTGAGAATTTTCGGTTCAATATTTTACCTTTTCCGACAATTTTTTGACTTTTATAGGTTACGTTTGAATCTGGCGGTTACGGGATGTCACACCCCACACGGGGCTGGACGAATAATCACGTATCGGGGGAGTGACGTCATAATACACATCACACAAGACTACAAAGATACGACCTCTAAGGGTAACTTAGAAAATCCCACATCGTTGCAATAACTAAAATAGTTAAAGTTTGGACCATAAATTTAATGATAATAAGCGAAAGCGTATATAAACGTTTTAGAAATCGACAAACGATGTATAAAAGTAGATAATTGCATTTTTGACTCGGCCCATGCCATTGCGGACACCAAAATAGCAAGCAAAGACATCCACAGCTAAGCCCTGAGAAGAACATAGCTATAATGATCCAACTAAAGTTGAGTGAATTCCTAGCGTTGAATTTAGTATTACGGTGACCACAAGTTCACAGTACGCCACGTGACAGTTATAAACAGATACAACTTCACATAAAAGAATGTCTTTATGTTGCACTAAGCTCAAGACACCGAAGCTCAATTTAAAAGGAAGCATTTTATATGCCAAATAGTATTCCACGCCCTAGAGGTATCTGACCAAGATCACCTATTGATAATCTGACATGGTATATATCCGTTTGTTCGGGACCTCCGAATCTAGTAAGCGCTACTTACCCGGATAGGGATAATTACTCCCAATAGATCTATTTACAACATTCACGCTCACTTAACCAGTACAGTCGGTTAAGCAATTGACGGTTCATGATAATTCGGGCATTAGTGGTCTATTCGCTACTTAGGCAACACGTAATCAGGAAAAGGAAATGTAAAGTAACTGTGTCCATAGTTTGAAAACAAGCAATGTTTCTCACCCCAAAATAGTAAAGTAAAAGTAGTAAAACATGGGGCTATGAACTCACCTTAGCAAAATGAGCAAATGATAATCACGCAAGTAAAAGATGATATAGAAATCTAGCCGCGACCTAGAATAATAACGCGTCTCAGAAACACGGAAAGTATGCCAAGAATTGCACAATATGTTCATCACCAAAAGACATCCATGTGTGTTTGCTTTAGTTTGATTAACAAGACATGATGAAATGAAATCATATAGTTTTTCTTTAAGTTTCGGCGTTTATCAAAAAGTTTCCATTTTTAGTAAGTTTCTATTTTAGGAAAGTTTTTAGTTTCGGGACGTTAGAACCGTCCCCTATATTTGTTAAGTTTCCATAATTCAAAACGCACTAACGAGCCTTAATGCTTACCTTCTATGTCGTTGTGTAGTTTTTAACCAAACTTACTCTTTTTTTATTAACTTTTATCGCTTTTCCAAATATGTTAAGACGTCTTTAATAAATATCAAACAATATATCAGTGTTATATATGTTTCCGCTAATGTTCTAGAAAGTCCAAAAATGTCTACAAGTGTCCGAAAAACCCATTTTATATTCACATCAGCAACTATTCATTTGGTTTCGCCGAAAAATGTTTAAAGTTTCATTTGGCTATATCTTGGTCGTTTTAAATTATTTTTAAAGTGTGATATATGAGGAAAACATCATCTATTCGAAACGAGCTCTTCAAAAACTACTTTTACGCACTATTGAATCATTTTATAAGGATCGACTAAAACCTAAAAACAAATTTTGGGAAACAAGCACTTTTTTGTCAAAAACGCACTTTAAAACTCACCAACTTAACAATAGTGCCTGCTCTAGCTGAATCTATTCACAAACTAATCTCACAAAACAAAACACCAATAAATCTACATAATCCTTCATTTCTATTGTTGCAACACTCATCAACTCTCATCTCACCAAGAACATAGTATTTAACTAGTGAAACAATAGAACATCATTATTTATAAACTCTTGTCTTTAAAAATCTTTTCAAAAATTTAAAACACAATTATGGAATGTATGGGATCTTTGAACAAAATATGAAGAATGTAGAAAACCAACAATAAGAAAGATTCAAAATTCTTATAAGAAATGACGAAAGGAAGTGAAATCACAAGATCTAATTCCCAAAATATAGATCTAGAACAAAACAAAAAATACCAAAACCTTAATTTTGTGATCTAAATAAAACCCTTAAATCAGAGAACCAATGCTTCAAAACACCTTAGATGTTTTTAGAAATGAACTTGTAATGTGTGGATCTTGCTAGAAATCAAAGATATGAAAACCCTAAAAGGGTGTGTTTGTGCCGTGGCCTAGAGAGCAAAGGAAGGGAAGAGAGAAATTTTTTGGAGACTATGAGAAAAGATGGAACCCTAAAATAAGAAGTGCTTAGTATTTATAGGACAAGAATGGTTTAGGGTTACATAGTTTTAAGTAACAAGTGACCAACACACACCAAAGGGGTGTGTGTGTGTGGTTCGGTCGAAATAGCAAACAAAAAAAAAAAAAAAAAAAAAAAAAAAAACAAACCACCCCCAAAAAAAAAAAAAAAAAGGACCATATGGTTCAAAAAATTTGATCAAGGTTCATGAATTAGGTCCTAAAATGGACTCTTATGTTTGAATTTTGGTGAGTCAAAGTGGATGAGATCAAATGCACTAGTCTTTCATAGCTTCTTGTGCATGGTAATGACTCTATGAGAAGTTACTATCCACCCCTTACATGCACACATGCATAATAAAACAAGAAAAGATGCCTTTGATTTGATTTCAAGACTTATGGTTGATTTGGTTTGGTTTAGGCGTCTGAAATTAATAAGGGGGGGGGGAATATGAACGAAATTTTTGACTTACGAATACGAGACGAATGATAACTAAAGTTTACACGAAAAGATTTCGGGTTTCCGAGGTTTCGTTAGGTCAAAAACGTGAAAAACTCAAATTAAACGTTAAAACGTAAAAATAAATATCGGAAGTGATTGTAAACTACGAAACACTTAGAAATAATAAAATAACTCATATAATGTCCAAACTAATCAAAATCCGAAGTCGAAAAGCGATCGATGATGTTTTCAGATTTACGCGGGTTGACTTCCCGGTAAACTACCAAATTCAAACGTAACATATAAAAAGTCAAAAATAATGATCGAAAAAGTTTAAAATATTGACCTGAAATTTACAAGGTGTGACATCCTTCCCCCGTTAAAAGAGCTTTGTCCTCAAAGCTTAAGACGTATCTTTAGACGCAGGTGCAGGGTTAGCAAAAAGATGAGGATACTTTTTCTTCATTTGGTCCTCGCGCTCCCAAGTAAACTCAGGACCTCGTCTTGAGTTCCAATGGACTTTCACAATTGGGATGAGGCTTTGATTTAGTCATTTAACTTCCAGATCTATAATTTCGACCGGTTCTTCAATGAAATTAAGCTTGTCATCAATCTGAATTTCGTCTAACGGAATAGCTAGGGGTTCGTCGGATAAACACTTTTTCAGATTGGAAACGTGAAAAGTACTATGAACCTGACTTAGTTTCTCTGGGAGTTCAAGTCGATATGAAACCGTTCCCACTTTAGCAAGGATTTTGAAAGGTCCAATATAACGAGGATTTAGCTTCCCCCGTTTGTCGAAACGTATCACCCCTTCCACGATGATACTTTCAACAAAACCTTATCTCCAACCTTAAACGTCAATGGCTTACGTCTCCTATCGGCGTAGCTCTTTTGTCTATCACGTGCCGCTTGAATACGCTTCTTGATTTGGATGATCTTCTCTGTAGTCTCGTGAATAATCTCTAGGCCAGTAAGCTGAGCATCTCCAACCTCAGCCCAACAGACATGCGATCGACACTTACGACCGTACAATGATTCAAACGGTACATCTTTGGAACTCTTGTGATAACTATTGTTGTACGAGAATTCTATTAGTGGTAGGTGTCTATCCCAACCTCTCCCGAAGTCAATCACACAAGCACGTAGCATGTCCTTCAAGGTTTGGATGATTCTCTCACTCTGACCATCCGTCTACAGATGATAAGCCATACTCATATCCAATTAAGTACATAGAGATTTGTTTAGCGATTGTGTCACACCCCACCAAGGCGGAAACGCGAGGCATAACGAGAATGGATATCATCACAACACAATGGCGTCTATATAGAGA
>BQNB010149346.1:0-16181 GCA_026074375.1 Tanacetum coccineum | reverse complement strand
AAAAAACTATTGCTTTTCCAAAGTCTTTGCTTAACTTGCTAAAACAGAATCGAAAATGATTAACGGATTAGATCAAGAATTTGAAACCTTTCATGAACTCTTAACTTTTTTCCTTTGTTTAGTTCAACATAAATTGTTTGACACGAAGTGTTAAATTTTTTGCTTTGTGTAGTTTTAACTAGCAAACATGCATGTTTTAATGGAAACCATTTTTAATTTAGTTAAAAAAAATCTTATAAATTTATTATTTCATCATACATGATCCATTCTTGTTAAAGACTTAATTAAAGAATCCGGCGAGCTTAGTTTTATCCCGTCAACAGAGTTTTATCCCCACTCCTTCACAACCTCCTTGCCCTCAAGGTGATGCCTAAATTTTATTTTTTTGATTCCAGGATACCATAATCTTTATGCCTAAATAGTTTAGCAATCTTTTTTATGCAAATGAAGTTGATTTGCGCTTATAGTTTAGCAAAGATTGATCAAGTTGAATGAGAGTCATTGCATCAATTTTGTGATTCGCTTTCAAGAGCTTCTCCTTTAACACTACAAGAAAAAAAACGGGCGACGGACTTTTCCTCGATGACAATTGTCGTCAGGAAAAACTCGCTAAACGACAAAAACCCGACTGCCATGGCATATGTTTCGGTAGACTTTTTGGTCAAATTTGACCAAACATTTCCCCAACGAAATATCACCGGGGAATCTTTGGTTAATGTTTGACCAAGTTTGGTCTCAGTAATATTGGCGGTGACTCTTCCCGTCCCATTTTCCCCGAGGATATGTCATCGGGAATAAGTTTGACCATAGTTGACCATGATTAGTTAATGTGATTAGTGAATCAGGATCACATTGTTCTTGTAAATATTAGTAGTAACAACATTTTGTTTTTTGTGCGACTAATGTGGATGACCACCTTGATAACTTAGAATTCCACATTGGTTAAAAATTGAAGTCTATGTTAGTTTATATTTGTGGATGTGTGTGAAGTATTCGGTTTCATCAATGTTCGTGGATTGTGTTAAACCTATCCACGTATGTTGTTATTGTATGAATTCTTAATTTTTGTTAACATTTTTGATAGTTAACAAAATGTATAAACTTTTTTTGATAGTTGAATTCTTAATTTTTTTTTATCATTTTTTATAGTTAACAAAATGTATATACAGTTTTTAATAGTTAACAAAATGTATAAACAGATTTTCTTTTTCAAACATAGACAGTATGACTTTTATTCTTAATTTTTTATAGTTGACAAAATGTATGAACTTTTTAGACAGTGGATCGGATTGAATATATTGGAGTCTGGTTTTCAATCCACTATTTTTAATCATTTTTAGTCTTCGGTTAAATATTTTTAATCATTTTTAGTTTTCGGTTCGGTGTTATGCACAACCAGACATTATGCTCGGTTGGACTCAACGGAACCACCCCGAACATGGGCCAAACATTCCTATCCGGGCCGATCCTCACTAGTTTTGGCCGTACCGAACTAACGAACGTTATACCATGTCTGAGCATTAGACTACATACTCATGAAATCTTATCGTGCCTTGAATAAAGTGACATACATACAAGTCTACGTTACAGTTTCACGAACTTAGGGGTGAAATCATAATCACATATGGTGACCGGTTGTATTGGATACAATGGTCATGCATACTTTAAAAAAGCATTGGTCCAACTATACTTAACTTTTTGTGACTATTGTATAGGATACAATAGTCATACACATCTTTGATTCAACATTCCTACTTACATTTTTTGTGACTATTATAAGCATTGAAATAGTCATACACGCTTTACAAATCTTTGATTTCAACAATTCATACATTCATTTTTGGGGACTATTATAATGATTGAAATGGTCATATACTCAATACAGATCCTTAATCCAACATTTATACTTACAAAAACCTATGAACTCACCAACTTTATGTTGATAAATTTAAGCATTATTTTCTCAGATAAATTAGATGCTTGGCTTACTTTATGTACATTGGAGTCTAAACAATACAAGATTACTTTTAAAATGACATATTTAGAGGTCGTTCTCTCACATCTTGTGCAAAGGTACTAGTGAAGTAACGCTCCCAGATATATTTCCGCAGCGACCTAATTCGGGGGTGTTACACAAACCCCATCATTCCCTTCCCTCATTTTCAACCCATTTTTAACTCATTTTCAAAAAACAAAAAAATGGCGAGTAGAGCTTATATGCTTGCATTCACATCAACACAGACAAAAATGTAAAATTAATAAATATTAATCTTGTTTTAGTTTTTTATATATTTTTTATTGTTTTAACACTTTGAATTGTGTTTGTTTGTTTGTTTGTTTTTCTGTGCAAAAGAAAGACACGTCTCACTCAATGACAGTGAAGAATACTGCGACTGCGGTGAAGGAGAGGTCCGAAGAACTTAACTTTGAAGCTGTTATGATAAAATTGAAGTCAATCAAAATCACTGACGTCATCAACCATGAGAAGAAAAACAAGAAGAAGATCAACAAGAATAAGGGAACGAAGATCGATAAAAGTATGATTCGCAAAACTCTCAAAGTTGTTGCTAATAAGTTGAAAAAAGATGTGGTCAAAAAGGACTTTGATGACGTCGATGACGTCATCGGCATGGGGAAAGGAAACAAGAAAAAGTAATTCAATTGTGTTACTAGTTTTTTAGGTTTATCATACATATGCTTATGACTGGATCTGAGTTAGTTTATGTTTTAGACTTAGATCCAGTCATAAGCATATGTATGATAAACCTAAAAAAATGATAGAACAATTGACTTACTTTTTCTTGTTTCCTTTCCCCATGATGATGACATCATCAAAATCATCAAAGTCCTTTTTGACCGCATCTTTTTTCAACTTATTAGCAACAACTTTCAGAGTTTTGCAAATCACACTATTATCTATCTCCGTTCCCATAGTCTTGTTCTTCTTCTTGTTTTTCTTCTCATGGTTGATGACGTCAGCGATTTCGAGTGACTTCAATTCTTTCATAACAGCTTCAACATTAAGTTCTTCAGACCTCTCCTTCACCGCAGCTGCAGCATTCTTCACTGCCGTTGAGGGAGACGTGTCTTTCTTCTGCATAGAAAAACAAACAAACACAATTCAAAGTGTTAAACAATAATAAATTTATTAGTTTAATGTTTTTGTCTGTGTTGATGCGAAAGCAAGCATCTGAACGATAAGCTCTACTCGCCATTTTATTTTTGATTTTTGAAAATGAGTGGAAAATCGGTTGAAAATAGGGGAAGGGAATGATGGGTGGTTGTTACTTATATAGGTGTTGTTGGTAGAGTGTGTGTGGGGAGTGGGGACACAATCACAACAAACTAAATGGACGCATACAACTTTTTAATGTATCGAACTTTTGCAATGGAGAAATTTAAATTTCATACAACAAAATAATATTCTATTTTCGCGACTTTCTCTAATTAGTTTTGAACTTCATTTTTTTGTCACGGGTTATACACAGCTTGGTAAGTCGCCATTCAACCTTATATCCTCTAATTACCAATGAAAGCCTGATTGCAGATTTAATCAGCGGTGTCATCCTTGAGACCGCTACTATTAGTCCGGTTAATTTCAAGCTTATAACCGTTAAAAAACTTATCCTACTTTTTAGACATATCTGACGACGGGAGAGAGAAGATACACCACCCCCGCGTTTCTCGACCTTAATCCCACTACACATTCCAAACGTTGGTGACTTACCACCTATAACTACCTCCACTTTTACTGCTAATCCTTAACATGAAACCCCACTCGCTAACCGAGCCTCTACTTCTGCTAATCTGGGACCCGTCATTAGTCCTGCCTTCGTATAGGCTAACTTCAAAGCCCTATAGTCCCACACTAAAAAAGAAGCTTAAAATTACAAAAACATTGTAATTTTTAGCCTCAACAGCTGTCAAGAATGCAGCGGATGCGATGAAGAATATAGGGCTTAGAATATTAAACCGGTTAAACCATAACCCGGTGGCTTGGCCAGGTCAATTTAAAACTCGGTTTTTAAAACATTGATAAAGACTTGTTTCGATAGAAAAATATTTTACGAAGAGTAAATAGCGAAAATAGACCTTGTGGATTGGTCAAATTACATGTTTCGTCCTTATGGTTTGAGAAGTGCAGGCGGCGTCTCTATGATGAAACCTTGGGTTCGATTTCGTCATTGACTAAACTAAAATGACTAAAATAACCTTATAAATAAGTAATTTAAAGAGAGAAATATAAACGTATTTTACTCATTTCAGTTTAGTCAAGGACGAAATCGAACTCAAAGTTTCACCACAAAGTCGCCGCTTGCAGTTTTTTAAATCATAAGGACAAAACATGCAATTTAGCCAAACCATTATGGCGATTTTTGCAATTTACTCTTTTAGGAAGGATGAAACAAACCATATTCATAACACCAAAACCATCAAACAATCAACATTGATTACCTAAAAGATGAACTTTTGTATAATTTTCCTGCATTTTGAAACAACTTGTAAGTGTAATGTTTTGTCATATTTTTATGTTTTTGTTTTGTATCTTGATGATTTGGTTTTGTTTGGTAAAGTTAACTAAAAGACAAAAATATAGATGACATGTGAAGTTTGATTTTGACAAAGTGGTTCTAAGAAAAATGACATAAAATACATGTTCACGCGTAAAGATACGAGGTTGGACCCCTATAATCAAATAAAGTCTAAAACGGATATATTTTAGTTTATTTTTATATGTGATTTATATTAACTAAAGAATGTCGACAATAGTTTAACTGTGAAAGACACCTATATCCAAATCCAAATCAAGTCTAAGACGTTTCCTTAATTGACTTTTACTTATTTTAATCTAACATTAAAAGTTAGCATTTAGTCTAGATGAAGTGTCAAACCACAAACATGAACAAATCACAATGAACAACTTTTTTTAATCCAAATGTTTCACATAATTGAACATTTTTATCATGCACGACAAAACGATGTTGGGCAAGAAAACAAACGGGAACAAGGCTTTCCTTGCACAAACCATGCCTTTCTTGCCGGAACTCGCGGCAAAACATAAAAGAACTCACGTGCGACATCTTTCTTATGCAAGATATTGAAGAGAGAGTGGGTCATTGTGTGTGTTGTGAATGCGTTGAAGGTATTTTTAATAATAAAAAGATCAATAAGAAGTTCTAAAAAGATGTAATATGGGTTGAAGAAAAGGAGCGTGTGACTTATATGACTAAAAATGACTCAGAGGATTCTGATTAGTCTGCTTATATCTAGGCGAAAAAAAATCTCTAAGAGCACAATGTGTTATAGCAAAAAGTTATGTCACATCAATAGTTTTCTTCTATAACTCAAAACCTATAACTTAACCAAAACACACACTGCTTCCATCACTGAAGTTACACGACACCCACGATATACACTTAACCCGATAAACACACAAATACAACAAATAAAAAATAAAAATTAAGAAATACTACGACTAACACCGGCTCGTGGACATGACACAAAGATCCATGGTGCGAGACGAGGTGAGGGCTGGCGTTATAAGTCGGCGTTATAAAGCACCGGTAAACTCCATAACACCTACACCCGGCGCTCTAAGCATAAAAGAAATAATAATAATAGGGTGAAACTCAGAATATTTTAAAACCTCGGTACTTAAACATAACCATAAAAAAAAGCACAATGATTAAAATACTATTCACTTTAATATTCACAGAAATGGCATTGATCTTGATATTTGTATTCAAAACACCATTAAGAAAAGCAATGATAATGGGTTTGGATCGGGTGAAAAGGGGTCAAGCTCCACTTGTAGTTAAAGTAGTTGGATCAACTATATTTGTTGTTAGGTTATCTACACTTTATACTGATCAGGTTCTTGCTGCTAGACATCTTCTTGAAGCTAGACATCTTCTTGAAGCTTTACTTATGGGTAAATTTTTGATTTTTTTTATTGATTTTTGTGTTTTTTTTGTGGTTTAGTGTTTATATGATGAATTGGGATCAGGGTTTTTTGTTTCTTGGAATAAAGATTGTTAATTTGTGTGAAATTTTGATTCTTGATTGGGAACTAGGGGTTCAGGATTTATGATTTAAGGGGGTGTTTGTTTCGCTTATATAGTGGGCTTATGGCTTATTTGGTTTTCTGCTTATCTTTCATAAGCTCACTTTTTGTGGCTTCTTTTTAAACTTTTTTGGCTTGTATAACAGTATAAGCTTATATAAGCCAAAAAGTTTCAAAATAAGCTACTAAAAATGAGCTTAAGAAACCTAAGCAAATTTTTTAGTTCATGAGCTTATGTTTTCCAACTTATTTTTAGATTTATGAATTTATATAAGGTTATAAATTTTTTTCAAAGTCTCGTTTGACGTAAATTACAAAATGTTACAAACTTTCAAAAAAAATGCTCCAATATGCACATTTTGGTGAGTTATCACGTACGCACGTCAAAAATAGTGACTCATAGTCGCCCCATATTAGAACACATTTTGAAAATTTGTAACATTCAATAAACATTTGAAGTATTATAAAATCACCAATCACCATAGGACTTTGGAAAAAATCCGTTACTATTTTATCGCCAAAACTCTCTTAAAATAAGTCAAAAAAGTAAGTTTTAACGACCACCCTTAAAAATGGTTAAATCACTTGAAAAAAGTTTGATGCTATTTTTAAACCAAAATCTAATAGTTAGGGGTGTTTGTTTCGGTATATATGCGGGCTTATGAGCTTATTTGATTTCAACTTATATTTCATAAGCCTCAGTTGTGCGGCTTATTTTGAAACTTGTGTGCTTATATATATGTTATAAACTTATATAGACTTAGCCCATAAGTCTCAAAATAAGTCAGAAAATTAAAGCTTATGAAATGTAAGCCGAGATTAAATAAACTTATAAATTCACATATAAACCGAAACAAACACCCCTTTAAACATACACTAAATCACGTAAACTCGTAATACAAATACAAACAAGTAAGCTTAAGCAAACACCTAAAATTTATATTAAAAAAGCATTTCAATAATAAACAATGACCTCGTACCCACATTCGTTTGTTTATTCACACTGTTAATGATAAATATTTTTTAAAAATTTATAAAAAAATTCATAAATAAATACCTTATTTCCACTTGGCATTCCGGCACCCCAACGGTTTGTTGGTTTCTGAAATAAAACAACATAAATTGTACACATTAAGTGTATGTTTGGCGTAAGCCGTAAGAGGCTCGCTGGAGCTGGGATTGTGGCATAAATTATAAGTCGAAAGCTATAGCTTATTATTTTATAAAGTTGTTTGGCGAATTAGTTAGAGTTTATTCTTTTTTTTTTGAACGGCAAATAGAATTTTATAAAAAAAGGGCTAGAAAGAAACTAGCAGACGATATACACGCAAAAACGATCCAACAAACAAAGAACGAAAAGGAACAGAAAACTCTAACGAAACGAACTCGCAAAACAACCAAAGGCTATTAGATTATAGAAAGATCACACCTGGCGCAAACTGTTTTAACTCCCATCAACCCACCACCCCCAACCCCTTACACAAAACCAGAAACAAACTTAAGAACGAAAACGAACACCCGAGGCATCATTCCAAAAAGTGGTCTAAACGGAATCCTTTCGTTTGTCTCGATAAGGGCATTATGAAGAAGGAATAGCTTCTTTAACGTTGCCTTAATAACTCAAATCGCTAGGAAAATATCTTTCCGACGTAGTTGTCGCGAGATAGAGAACAACCCAGGGGAATATTTCCCATTGGGGTCTCTATAGCTCATCGTTTATCAGAATTATCTCGTCACTAGTTTAGAGGACCAATTTAGTCAATCCACGAAGATACTAGATCTCAAGCCATATTTAAATCAATACCGTGGGTTGTAGATGGAGGCGCAATGATAAAGTCTTTTTCAGGAGCAATAACTGGCGTAACATCCTCATTATCATCAGTGGTAACATTCCCACAATCACCCTGAGAATGAACTCCAAGAATCTCACCAGCATCATCTTCCAAATTCTTTTCCATGCAATCCTTAATACACCCATCATTATACAAGACCGAATCATCACGAATCTCGCCTTCTTCAAAGGAGTCCACAAGATCACTTTCCACCCCACAAACATCCTCCTCTCGCAAAACCCGACTAGAAGGCGACACCAAATCATTGTTAACATTCTTAGGGGAATCTGAATCACAACTATCGACATCCAAATGCTCCTCATTTTCCAAACTTTCATCCAAACTAGAACCCTCTGCATCCTTCCTTTCCAGAGGATTAGACTCGGAATTGACCTCCATCGATTCAATATTGGGCGCCCAATATGCAAACTCAGTAGCGATAATACGATAAGTCCGATTACATTCTTATTAATGTAAAATCACATAAAAATACAAATTAAATTCACATATATTATCAGCTTTTCGTGATAACCCTTTATATTTTGAAAAGTATTTATGTAATTTGACTAGCTATAAGCCCTCTTAAGTCTTTTTCTATGCGCTTGGGCTTATGGAGGCTTGTGGCTTATAAAAGCATCCATAAGCCTATTTGACAAACACAACTTATTTTATAACCCAATTTATTTTAAAAGCTCGAGCACCAATAAGTCTTCATAAATCGTGTGCCAAACATAGCCTAAATAATACTAGTAGTAACATTAAGCTGTTAAAAGTTAAAACTTTCACCTTACAAAACTTTCACCCACCTCCGAATAAATATTTTGTTGAGATATAAAAAAGTGAAAACTAGATCTTGAAATTTTTTGAAAGAGAAGATAAATATTGTAGAAGAGGCATTGAAAAAAAACCAAGAAATAGTGAATATAGTGCAAAGTAGTATATTTAATGCATGTAGTACAAGGTCACATGGGTGAGGAGGAATTAAAAGCAACAACAAAGTTTTATTAATGCAGTTACCTATCAAGGGATTAAACAGCAGTAGGTGAGAAGGAATTAAAGAGCGCTAGGTATGGTTGAGTCGTCAAGCTCAAGCCATGTGACTTTTTCCCATAACAATAGAATACCTATAACATAAAAAAAACATCACCAGGCTCAACCCGTGTGACTTTTCCCATAACAACATAATACCCATAATCACATTTATGATGTCGTCGTGCAAAAAAAAATCGAAAACGCCAAAAAAAACCTCATAACACGACGCATAGTGTGGTTCTGGCGCCATCAAGCGACGTTTTGAGGGACCATGAGGTGGAGTGTGATTTTGGCGCCATCAAGTGGCGTTTTCAGGGATGGCTTGAGTCATGCTCACCAAGGCACCATGCCTAAAGCTCTTAAAAATCAGTTGTAATCACATAATTTGTAATTATTTCTTTTTTACTTTTTCAAGATATAAAAAGTATGAGAGGTGTAATGCACAAAGTGAAGAGTCTCAAACATATATGTGAGTAGGGGTGGTAAATTGGGTCGGGTTCGGGTTGACATGTTGGCGGGTCAGAAAACCTCAACTCGAACGTGACCCATTTAACCCGTATAAATACTTGGGTTGACGGGTTAAATAATTACACGAGTTAAACAGGTTAAATGGGTCGACCCGTTTAACTCATTTAACCCGATATAATAAAATACAAATAGTTTTTAACTTAAGAAAAAAATCTTAAACGGGTTGGCGGGTCGAACCGTTTAATTTATTAGCAACCCGAACATGACCTGTTTAATAAACGGGTTAGATAGGTTTACCCAAACCTGACCCGAATTTATTTAGACTCAACCCGAACCTGTGAATTTTCGTATCGGGTCTGAAATTGTCACCCCTATATGCGAGTGTGCAAATCAATTCTAAAAAGTATATGTTTCTTCTACTAAACTGATTTTTCGCAACTATATGTAATATAAGATTTTTGTTATGTGTATTTTTTTTCTAGGTACGTTAGTTTGTTAAGTCAAGTCGGTCTGGTGCAACTACATGTAATACGAGTATATAGTTTTTAAAATAGCACACATATAATCACTCTATCTATCTGATAGATTGTCTAATACTTTAGTGACTTGCAAATTTTATACTACGTAGTTTAATGTATATATATAATCTGATTTTAAAAACATAAAAAGGATCAATATAATAGATTGAAAACTGCACTAACGTGACCAACCATATTCTATTTAAGACAATATAATCTTTGCACGATCCCTATTCTTTTCAGTGAATTTATTGCAATATTTTTTTGTGCAAATGAAGTTGATTTTATCAAGTTGAATGAGAGTCGTTACATCGATTATGTGACTCGCTTTCAAGATCTTCTCCTTAGACTAGCTAAAAATATTGCTAAATGTTCGATCTCTTTCATTTGCACAATATGACGTCCAAGTCTTGATCCTATGTTCTTCTTTTTCTTTTCTATCAATATACTTTTACATGTGGCAAAGCATAAAAAAAATTCCAAAAATAATTGGGTTCAAGTACGATTGGTGAACATTTGGTTAAAAAGAATAACTACGCACCCGCCATGTACTTTACAAACGAGCTATTGTATTTTCATGTTGGTAGACTTTATATCGCTTGAAAGCTTGAAAGTTCTTGGTGTTACTTCACCTGAATACGGTGATTAGAAGTCACATGTGAGCCTTCTGACAGCGAGTCAAATGTAAGCGGTGATTGGGAGGAACCTTTACTCGATGAAAGTTGTTGATGAGTTGTTTGAGACTGATTCATATGAAAGCGGAGATTGGGATTGGGAGGAGGAAGGTTCTGAAGTTGATGAGTTTCATAGTGTTTCAGATGAAAATGTAGATAGGGACGACCCGTTACTTGATGAAGGTGCTGAAGTTGGTAATCGGTCTCATAGTGATTCATTTGAAAGCCGAGATGATGAAAGCTCTTAAGTTGATTAATAGGTGCTTTGGAGACGTGTGTTTTGACGTAAACTTAATGTTTATGGGAGGGGTGGGGGAGGTTAGTTTAACCTCAAGCATATTTGTAGACGTAGTCATTACGACCTATTAACTTACAAATGAATGGACTTGGCTTGTGATTGATCTCAAATGGTCACAAATAAGAAAATTTAGCTAAAAGGGAACGGGTCAAACTGGTTGAAAGTAGCCAAAGTATATTATCCATATGTAAAACCTCCTAAAAAGTATTACTATGAAATTTGGAATATTATTGTAGCTAGTAGGATATCTACACTGTGGCATTAAAGACATGGTAATAGCGATGGGATATCGATAGTTGTTAATGACTGTGAAAAGTCGACAACATCAGTAAAAACATCATAACAACAAGTTATATATATAAAACAATAAAGTATACATGTTAAAAAATTAGGGGCGTCAACACATATAAAAAAGCACATCACATATATAGATTACCTAAACTAAAAATCTAATGAACTATTTAGTGCATCTGTATATATATAAAACCGTTTTTAATTCAAATCAAATAAAAAGGTCATCACACATATAAAAAAGGTGCATCACACTTAAAATAGGCATACTTAACTAATTAGTTCATCAGCTAATGATTTAAACAACTACAACAGCATATAAAAATAAATAAACACATACATATCATAGTCTTAAAGTTACCGCAATACATAAACATCATAACATTATAATGTGACACATAAATTAACAAATAATAACCACAAAAATTAACAAACAAACAAAATTAATTTAAAAACCTTTGTATTCGCAGCTATTAACAAATATATATAAACGAAAAACACATAAATCTTTCTATCAAACAAGTCGCTACAAATAACACAATGAAATCAATGTTATACTTCAATAGATACATGCTAGAACTAAATAACGCATATATAAGCATCGGTTGTTGATTTAAACATCAAAACTAACATAATTAAAACGGAAATCAGTTAATTGAGCCTACAATTAAGGTCCGATCGAGGCATTGTGAAGTAAGATATTAGTACATCATAGTATATTAGTTTATATATGTGTTTATGAACGATCGATTAAAAAAATGAAAAATGAATCGTCGATTTATATACAGTATCTAATTTGAGAGGATTTTGTAAAAGATAATGACTGAATAATGAAATAAAATAAACTTTATATATGATCTGTGTAAAAATGTTTGGATTGTACAATAAAGACCTTATAAAATATAAAAAGTTACAAACAAACCCCTATAGTTTGGTGTGAAAAAAAGGAGGGGGAGGTGGCTTAATCCAACGGTTGTGAATGGGTTTTCTAGGTTTTCCACCGAGATGAGGTTTTCTCATGATCCCATCTCTATGTCTACTTTTATTCAAAGTCTTTTTATTAATTAAATTGGTGTCAAACTAATTGGTTTTATTAACTACTCACACTTATTATATAATACCTGTAAGGTATTATATACTTTTCAGAAATCATTGGATTGTTGTCTTTGTTATATAATTTACGGTATGAATTATATAAGAGTTATTTTTCAAATGAAATGCGGTCCCACGAGGCGAAGTCTATAGGAATAACACTCTCCAACGGTCAAGTCAAGACTTTGTAAGTAGAGGAGTTTCCATATTTATATATATCGAAGTGTATTGTATATATAGTATATGTATAGTGAGAGTATTATGTACCGAGAGAAAGATAGATAGAACCTGGGAAATGTGAAAGAGGCTTAGCTTATTTATAACCAAAGCTTAGCTAACTAAATACAATAACTTTAATTTCAATTAGGTCATATTGTATTAAATTTGATGTATAATGTTTACTACCACAAATGTTTAGATTCAACTGTATCTGAAAATATGTAAGATAAAGATTAACTGCCAACTAGTATAGGAACTTGAGAAGAGTCGTGTATTGGAGTCTATATGCAAATGAAGTGGGATCACATTGTTGTTGTAAATATTAGTAGTAAACATTCTGTGATTTGTGTGACTAATATGGATGATCACCTTGATAATTTAGAATCCCACATTGGTTAGAAAATAAAGTCTATCTTTCTTTATATAGAAAAAAATGTACAAAGAAGACATATTTTTGTGGATGACTGTGAAGTATTCAGTTACAAACAATGTTCGTGGAGTGTGTTAAACTTATCCACGTATGTTGCTATTGTAAGAATTCTTAATTTTTGATAGTTAACAAAATGTATGAACTTTTTTCTTTTGCAAACATAGAGTATGACTTTTATCCGTAATTTTCTATAGTTGCAATATCGTGCTAAACTTTTTAGACAGTGGAACGGTTATGAATGTTATATTCATGAAGTTTTGAATGGTGATAATTCATGAAGTTTGCGTGTCTAGTTTTAATAGGGCTTACAAAGCTTCTACGCTCTAATCGGATTTATTTCCAATGATTTTAGTTATTTCATAAAAAACAGCTCTTTATATTATGATTTAGGTTCTTGAATACAAAGTTTTTGGGTTATCAGTGGGGACCAATCTCACCCTTCATTTTAATCTTAATCTAATGGATATGATTAAACAAAAAATTATTTTCAACCTTTTTTTCATAATATTATATATCTCAAATCGTTAATCGTCAAGCGGAAAAAAAAATATTACATCACGATGTGGATTTAATTATCTTCTTAGAATATCCACATTTGATTTACTTTCGACAAAAAAAAATTCAAGTTTTTTTTCACTTTTTTACGTTTTTTTCACATTTTTTTCACGTTTTTTTCACATTTTTTCACGGTTTTTTCACTTTTTTCCACGTTTTCTCACTTTGATATACTTTCGACAAAAAAAAATTCCGTTTTTTTTCTATTTTTTCGACTTTTTTATCATTTGAAACTTGCATGAGAATCATATATGATATTTAGATTTAATGTTAAATTTCATTTATGATGTTAGTGTAAATCTTTATATGATTGTGTTATGTCATATATGATATTAGTGTTATGTACTATATATGATTTTTTATTTTGAGTGTTTAATTATATTTTGATATTAGTGTCATATCATTATATGATTTTTTTTTAATGCAAATTTCAAAACGAAAAAAAACGAGAAAACAACGTGGAAAAACGGAAAAAACTGAAAAAAAAAAATCTCGTAAAAAGTGAAAAACATAAAACTAAAAAGGTGAAAAAAGTAAAAAAAAGTGAAAAATCTGAAAAAAATTGATAAAAACGTTGGGAAAAAAAGATGAAAAAAACGTATATTTTTTTTTCTTTTTATTTTTTCGTCCAATGTATATCAAAGTGGACTATCTATTGAATGATAATTAAAATGCTGTCGTGATGGTTATATTCTTTTTTATACTTAACGATTTCGGTTTAGGTGATATTTAAATTTTTATAAATTGTGATAATAAATTAAATTCTTTTAATCACAACATTCGATTTTTTTTTTAGGATGGATGGTGTGGGAGTGTGTCCCCCTAGTATCCAACCTTCTTTTTGGTATTCAATATAACTCTCCTCTTATATTATAACTATAAACAATCATAAGGAAAACCGTTTGCAAAACGGAGCCCCGACCCGACCCGTGACTCAGCCCACAACCCGGCCCAAAACCGGCCCACTTTTCGGCCCAAAATCCGGCCCATTTTCCGGCCCAGCCAATTTACCATACATTTTCTGAATACCCCCACGCTATGTCGCATTGTTGAAAAATACCCTCACTCTTGTAAAAGTTACAAAATTCCGCCTCTACCCGTTATGTAACGGTCCAGTTATTTTATTTTTTGTTTTAACGAACATTGAAGTAACGACTGTCCTCACTTTAAAAAACTTACGAAATTCCCCCTCTCATACTAACCGCTGTTAAGTAACGACCGTTAGTTTTTTTTAACAACTTACGAAAATAAGCCTTGGGTCCGGTCTATGATCGTACCGATCGTTTAAGTAACGACCGTCCTCACTTAAAAGAAATTAAAAAATTCCCCCTCCCCCCACTAACGACTGTTAGTTTTTTTTCTAGCATATTTCTTTTTAACAATAGAGTATGACTTTTATCCGTAATTTTCTATAGTTGACAAAATGTGTAAACTTTTTAGACAGTGGACCGGACTGAATGTATATCAGTCCGGTTTTCGGTCCACCCTTTTAATTATTTTTAGTCTTCGGTTCGGTCCTACGCACAACCAAACATTATGCTTAGTTGGACCAAACGAGATCACCCCGAACATATACCAAACATTCCGATCCAGTTCTCCAAAATTTTAAGCCAAATCAATTTTTTAGTTCAGTCACAGCATAAATATTATAGTACTAGTTATATGTTAAGAATGTTAAGCAGTATATAATTATCTAAAATATAAAGTGCTGTTTTTATGTAAAAACTTAAATCATTGGAATAAATCCGATTAGGGCGTTAGAAGCCTTGTAAGCCCTATAAAAGCTAGACACGTCAAACTTCTTGAATTATCAACTATGCTAAACTTCATGTTAGTCATTCAAAAAACAAAGAAATCGACTTCATTGACTTCAAATCTCCCCACAACCAGTATCAAAAAATAGTTACTAGGCCCATCCCACTTAACCCGACCATCGTTTGAGTGTCTTTCAATGAGTCAATTTTCATATCATATGAAATGATGTCTTTGTGTTTAATTTGTCAGGAGTGACTACTTTCTAGATATGAAAATTTTAGCAGCATATATTGATGAAACATAATTTACAACCCTCTTTTTCGCAGCATAAATATTACTAGTTACGAGGCATGCAGACCCGTGCGATGCACACGGGTTGTATCTAATTGTTGATTGCGTACGGGTTGTATGTTGTGTCTAATTGTTCATTGCGTAGTGTTTCTGTGAAATGTTGATTTGATACAAAATCTATACACTGGTGCGTGAGTACACCACAAAACAAACGCTTAAGTAATATCTTACAAAACCAACTCAATTAACATTTAGCTTGAAAATGTGCTACCTTAGAACTATCTTCAGGTTAATGTAATTACATTAAGTCTTAGTAATTGGTTTTCAAGTCTTCATATGATAGAATCTCCTCACTTCAGCTAAATGGATCATCTCTTTACTTGTGACGAATTCCTTGTGACCGTATGTCCCCTCCATCAAATGCATGAGCTCTACAAATTTTTCAAGCGCAAAATGGTCATTTATAGTTATTTGGTTATGGGTACTGCAATTGACACACACATCACAAAATGTGAGTAAATGGATACAAATTATTAATGAACAAAATGGTTGTTTAATGGGTGAGATAGGGTCAGGTCGTAAGCATTTTTAGGTGTTTCTAATAATTAATGTATTATAACTGAAAAAACTATTTCAGGACACGTGAGGTGACGTTTGAGCCT
>BQNB010149345.1:0-16182 GCA_026074375.1 Tanacetum coccineum | reverse complement strand
TCGAAATGCATCTTGTTCTATGATCCCTAACAGTTATGAAAACAACGAAAGTTGAAATATTCCTAGATATTTTATAAAAAAATGGAATAAAGTTTTGAAAAATAGGAAAATGGGGTGTTTTAAAGCTTGTGATTTCTTAATTCTCCCAACAAAAGTCTTTGCTACTTTCCAAAGATTTGGTTTGGGGAAGTTTTAAGGTATTTGTTTTTAGAGCATATAATATTGCGTGAGGACACGGCAATCACTTAGTTTGGGGAATTTTGATATGTGTGAAAACACATATCTGTTTTATATCAAAAATGGCCCTAAAAAGATAAAATTGTGCATAAAATGCTTGTATATTGCTTGTTTTGTCTTTGTGAATGTGTAGGTACGGATAATGCAAACATCATAAGAAAATGGTCAAAACCGGGCAAACACGGACACGAAAACGGAAGAGCACACAAGAGATGGAAGTTTTTCTAGCAATGGTCTTCACAAAGTCAACCCTTGGTCAACTCTTGGTCAACCACAAAAGACAAAACTCTCAAAATTCCATAAAAATCATTAATGTTAAATCATTTTTAATCAAAGTACAAAATTCCCTAACATCGTTATCCTTTTTATAAATAAGAGATAATGGTCGTTAAGTGTTTTAACCCTTTACCCTTAAAAGGAATCTAGCCCAACCCTTATAAACTTTAACCAGCCCATTCCTTTTATCCCAGGCCCAAGTCAAAACCTGTTATAACCTGGGTCAAACCATCCAGTCAAACACCCACCCCTTAACAAACTTTCTTGCCAAAAAGCGGGAAAGAATTTTTGCCCAAATTATTAAGCCCGCTCCTCTAACAAGTGTTTAATCAAGGTTCTAACAACCTTGGTTGGCTAACCCAAGCTGTTATACATAAAACCCATCACACCCCGCTCCTATTTGACCACGTGGCACTCTCTGATTCGACAATTAGTGATCCGTGTGCTCTTAAACTTGATCCAACAGATGAAATTGAGGATTGAGGGCCAAGTAATGATCCAAGGGATGAGACTAGAAGAGAGAAAGCACACCCCAAGCTCTAGAAGACTCCTAGCTCTCCTATAAATAGTCCCTCATTTTCTTTAGTTTGGTGTGTAGATTTTTAGTATCAAATTAATGTCAAATTTCTTTCTCAATTGTAACTTTCCATTTCCATTTCTAGTTTTTACTTAATCAAGCACTTGTACTCTTTAAATTTCTTTAATCAATAAAAATACAAAAATATTGTCCTTGTATTTTGTGTCAATTCTCTTCTCCAATGCTCTCTTATGATCTATAAGCTTGATATAAGCTCTTGATAAGCTCAATTAGTCTCTAAGCTAGTTTTGAGCTCATTAATTCACTTAATCATACTTAAATCTTAATAACTAGTTCAATATAATGATCTATATGGGTTTAAGCTTTTTGGATGATGAACTAGCAATGGAAGAGTTCATAGGACTTAACTAGCTTATCCTTGTGATAAGCTAGAGCTTGTTGACAGCTCATTTGAGCCCTTATTTAGCCTTTGTTTAGCTAAGGCAATTGTAAGTTCTTCTTAAATTCCAAGTATCTTAGCTTATAATCTGCCTTTACTTATTTCTAGCTTAAATCTTGCTTAATTGTGCTTAATTCTTTGTTAGTATGCTTATTAAGAATGTTTGATTATCTGTTTATAAGTTTTATAGCCTAGATTTTAGTTTTCTTCATATTGTCTCATAAATCAATAAAAATCCAAAAATATTAGCATAACTAGTAGTTTAATGATTCTGGCTTATTTGATTGTTGGAATAAGCTCATAAGGTCTGTTAATAGTTGTTTGTTATCTGGTAATCAAGTTTTATTCATTAGATTTAAATTTAATAAGTTTAAATGGATTTGAAAGAATTTAAAGGGGTGTTTGGCATAGCAGTACTAACTATAAGTTGTACTGCTAGTGGCCATTTGGTCTTTTGAAATCAGTTTTAATTTCTCAAATAAGTTTGTTAGAGTAGGATTTAGAAGCTAGATTAGTGTTAATTAGTTTTCACAAGTTAAGTTTCATTTAAGTTCAAATCTGTTAGTTTCATTTGCAATATAAGCTCTAATTGATTCAAGTTATTGACATGTCCTTATTTGCATTTAGTTTGTGGTTGTAAAAACATAGAAACAAGTTTCTTAAGTCTGCTCTTGTTATAGTTTAATTTTGGTCACATAAGTGCAAACTGCACCAGATACTAAACAAGACACATAACCTTTTTCATCATCTAAATTCAGAGGGTATAACTAGTTCTTAGGACTTGATTTTTGGAATACAATTAGATCTAGGGTAATAGTTTATCTGTTTCAATTCAGTTTTCAAAGAGTAGCTTATTAAGTAGCTTAAATTTAGTCTTAAAAAGTAGCTTAAAACCTTAAAAATCCAAAAACATGCAGTTTTATGATTCAATCATTTGCTTTTGATTTTTAGGTTGTAATTTGTATTTCAATAGCTTGGATCAGTAGTATAATCATAAGAGATTAAGTTTTCAAAAGCTCAGCTTCTGTGGTGGCTTATTGGAGATTATAGCTTAACTTGATTTTGAGCTTAAGTTGGATTTTTCTGAACTTTGCTCTTTTGATCCAATGATTCAGTAGCTTTAAAGTGTTATTAGGATATTTAGCTTATTAAAACTGGCTTCTATACATTATAAGCTTTCTAGAATAGCTTTTGGATTTGAAAATTGAGCTTAATTGAGGTCTGTGCTAGTGTTTAAGTGCAAAACAGCTTTTTGGCTTTTTAAAGTCCACTTTCTGTAACAGCAACCTTCCAGAGCTTTTTAAGAGCTTATTTTTAGGATTCAACTTATAGTTGTTTTATTAAAGTTGTTCAAAAAAGTCTCCTCTACAACTTTCGTGTTTTGAGTTTTCAAAAATAAAAAAAAGCAAAAAGCTAGGCCTGGGACTCGAACCCACGACCTAGCCTTTACACTCACACATACTTAACCATTGTGCTACATTAGCTCATCCGTTAGTGTTTGTTTTCATATTTCCTTTATACACCTTTTGGCCATTTAGCTTTAATATAAAGCCGTAGCTTAATCTTGCTTATTTAGGACTTATTAGATAAGCTGAGTGTGTTTGCTTATTTTTCTTGTGTTCCTTGCATAATTTAGGACTTTTTGTGATTTTTCTGGATTTTTCCCATTATTTGTTTATTTTTAATCATTTCTCTTAGTTTAAAATTTTAGAAAAGCTATAAAAAATAGAAAATTAATTTTTAAAAATACAAAAAAATAGTTTTCTGAGTATTTATCATTTATTAGATTTTTCTAAAGTTTAAAATCATTTTTTAAAATTTTTAGTGATTAATTTGTTATTTTCTAGGATTTTTAATTCATTAAATTAGTTTTAAATTCAAAAAAAAATATTATAAAGCCAAAAAAAATATACCTTTTTTTTAGAAAAATTTCTTTTGTCATTTTTGTGGTTTACATTTAAAATTTTCATTTTTAGGATTAATTTTTGCCTTAGTTGATAATTAGACGCGTTTTTAGGATTTTCCGTATTCGTTTTAATTGTTTAGTTGTTAATTGTTTTTATTTGCATGCTTATTTTGCTTTTAGTTGTAGAAATAGATTATTAAATCAAAATATTCAAACCCAATTCAAATCATTGTCCAAAAACAAATGGAGTCTCAATTTCACAAATCGTTGGGACTTAACGACCCGGTAATCACTTACCGGTTAAACGTGTAGTATTTTTGTGTAGAAATTGCTTTTATCCTTTGTCCTCAAGGGTTTATAGTAATTTTCTATTACTTTTATATTCTATACGTATATAATTGATAACGATCAACCATGTCATTTGAGCTATACCTAGATGAGCCAGGTGCAATCATGTGATGAGGTTTTGCAACAGCAGATTCTCTTTCCTTAGGCAAATAATGTGTAGTGACTGGTTTTGACAAATCATTATTGACATCAACTTGGGAGGCAAACCATTGCTTTGAAAATCTAGGTCGTTCAGACTTAAACGCAGTCGGTTGTCTAACAACTGATTGGTTTCTACGTGGTTGTAAAGCCGGTTTCCCTAAGATTGACGATTTTGCAAACTTAGTATTCACACTATTTCTTGTTAATTTCCTTAACTCATTTTTTAATGCTGCAATTGCAAACCCTTTTTCCTGAAGTTGAGCTTTGAATTTATCATTATTTGCAATCAAAGAAGTTGTGTGTTCTATGTTCTTAGCTCTCGTTGTCTTGATAGAATCAAACATTTCTTTGTAATGCCTTTTCAAAGTCTCATTTTCCTTAAGTAACTTAGCCACTTTATGTTCTAATTCGATGTTTATTGTTTCAATTACATCTATGTCATGTTTAACCTTGGCTTCATTACTTTTTACTTTCAAAAATTAACCATGTTGCCCTTCTTTTAAAGCTTGATTTTGATATTTAAGTTCAAGATTAACACAATGTGCTTCCATTCTTAAAAAATCTTTTTGAAATTGGGCAACGGTCTTTTTGAGATGAATATTTTTAGATTCAAGAGATTGATTTGAGAGTTTAGTTGTCTGGTTATCAGTTAATGTAGCAGGCAAAGGACATGTGTCATGACATTGTTCAGCATTCTGGTCAACCTTTCCTTCATTATTGAATTCAGGTTGCTCAGTATGCTGTTGTCCAGTAGCAAAGATATTGATTTTAGCAGTTGTTTGTACCTCAGCCATTGGCTCTTCATCATATATGGGTCTGATATCTGCATCATCAGCATGTGCATCATTCCCTGATCTGCTGCTTGTATCTTGCTCTTTTAATGCTGTCCCACTGCTTTCTGTATCAACCAAGCTAGCATCCAATGCTTTACTCGAATCAACCTTATCCTCTGTTGTCTGCATTTGTCTTTCATTCACCCAGCTGTTATACTCTTGTTTATGCTTTGCTCTTTCATCAATCGACTTCTTAACAGATTCCATGTGTTGGATCAGTGTATCACGGAATTCTGGAATCTCGAGTTGAGTGTATTGTAGAAAATAGTTGCGTGTCATTACAACATATTCATCATCCATATACATCCGTGACTTGATGAACATCTGAAACTGTGTCTCGAGTACTTTAAAAGAAGCCATGGATCCAATCTCTTGAAATTCTTCTTTGTCAAGTTGCTTTTCTAGTTGATCCACGTATAGGAACATTGTGCCTGTGAAAGTCTCTATATCTTGACCAAAGAGTGTCGCAAATGCACGTTTGAATCCAGACTCGGTTCGAGTTCCATTTAAGTTGTTGTTTGAAAGAAGCTTGAGGTGTGAATGAAGTTGTCGAAAAGATACCATGCAACTCTTTTTTGCTTTGTCTTGAATTTGTTGCATTTGTTGTTCTTCCGAATTCGAACACGAAGATAAAGTATCTTTCGTTTCCATTTTACTGAAAATTATGAAGTGAAAATGATTTGTAGGATCTTAAGTAGATAAGTTAGATTGTGTTGTAATGAATTTGTGGTAAACAAAAACAATTAACGTCCACGGGATTTTACATGTCTATGATTAAAACCGAGAAAAGAATTGAGTCTTTCGCGAGATTTTACAAAATCAATAGAAAACCGTGAATGTAAATTGATTGAGATTAAGATTTGTTTGAGTTGAATTAATTGTATTTTAAGACCTTGATTTTGATTGTGGTTCTTGGTTTGTGAAGGTGAATTAATTGTCGTTTAAAGTCCAAAGTTTGTTTTGTCCAAAATTAAAGTTTATTGAAAATGGTTGTTTTACCGAAATTGGGCTTAACCGAAAATGGAGCACCAAAATTGGTCTAATGAATATGATTTTCGGTTCTGTTTAGTTTAAGAAAACCGCCACCAAAAATTTTCACCAAACCGTTGCCATTAGTTATCGAACCGCCACCAATATTTCAGTCAAACAGCTGGCTAGTTTACACTATCAAACCGCTGCCTGTTATATGTCAAACCGCTGGCAAATTAATTTTAGCAAACCACGTACCTGTTTTTCTTTGCTCAACCGCAGCCAATAAAAAATACCAAACCTCTGCCTGAATAAGAGCAAACCGCTAAGTAATCATTTCATAAAAAAAACCGCATGCTTACATTAAACTATCAAACGCTGCCAAAGTTTGAATTCTCAAACCGCTGGCAGTTTAAAAATGACTCGGTAAACCGCTGCTTTAGTAAATATCAAACCGCCACCTAAAAAATTTGTCAAACCGCCGTGGAATGATAAATTAGGCAGAGTAACGTTTCCATTTAGCCAAGAAATTGTCAAACCGCCACCAAACCTGTAAAACGCAACCTATATAGAATAATTCAAACCGCCACCAATTTTAAATTATCAAACCGCCGCTAGTAAGTTAAAATCAATTACAAGGTCGCTTTCTAGGCTTTTGTTTTCCTGAACAAGCTTGGCAAACAAACGAAAATGTCCCTTTTCTTAACACCAAACCGCCACATTAAACATAATATTTAAAATACAAACCGCCATGTAGAACTTAATTTCAAAATAAGCTAAAAAAACAAAGATAGCTTACTTAAATTCTTAACTAAGCTCTAAAGGGTTAAATACTAAGTGCATAGGAAAAGATTAAACACACAAGTACATGGTTTTCTTTATGAATCTTCAAAATCTAAAACAAACCGCCACTTAGAAACCAAAATAAGCCGAACCTATTAAGCTTTAATAATCAAACTATGAGCTTATTTTTCACAAGAAATGGCACCACAATAAGATGTAGAACGAGTAGAACAAGGAAAGAGCAAGTTAAACAAACCAATAAGCCACAAAATCAATGAGCCGTAGGCTTATTAATAAAATAAGCCACGTTTTGAGCTTATTTACCACAAAAAACCACTAATCTACCCCAGGCTCTTGATACCAAATGTCGGTAACCCGTAATCACTTCACTTCATTACTTAGAACACGAATTAAAGAAGAAAAATAAGAGGAAGATATAAAGAAGTTTAGAGAGTAGTTAGAGAGAGAAATGAAAGATAATGGTTTATTTACTTGCAAGTGAAAATTACAAATGAGACCAACACCCTCTCCATCCTTGGGGAGGGGTATTTATAGTTAAACCATGAGGCTTACATGCCTATGGTATTTCTACGGGTCGGGCTCGGGATTACTTGGGCTTACGCCTGATACACGTGACCGATTAGCTTACGTAAATGAGCCTGTTTACCCGTTCTAGCCTATTACAATGTTACATAATTGAACGACCGAGACTTAATATTCTTAATGAATGAACTTCCTTGTTCGACTCAATATTTGAGGCTAACAATCCTTATCATCTACATTTAGTTCGACCTAAAGTCTTACGATAATGTTTATCCTTAAACACCCTAAACATGAAAAGCATACATAATGCTTAACAAAGAAACCTTGAGGATTTAGGGATCTCTCAATATAACCCTTAGTCTATTCAAATCCACATCATCATCTTGGTTAAATGACGATACAATAAGGAACGTGTCGATCAAAATACGTTAATACTCCTTATCTAAATGACATCTTGGAAGAAGTCATTCTCATAATAATAGTATGTCAATCAATAAACGTATTTTGTTCTTGTTTATTAAAGTCGGTATTATACCAAAGGGTGTTGGTCAAGTCTTAGTCCTTAAGCATGTTCCGGTCGAACCTTATCGTTGGTTCCTAAACATTCTTATGTCTTAAGTATACGTCATGATTCCTTCTATCATGGATTTAGGTTGCTTTTATTAAAACAATGATTGCATGTGTCTAGGTTTGTAATTTTCTTTTAAAATGTCATAGTTTAGAGTGCATATATCTAAGACATGCATGTCTTGTTCCCCGTTAGTGTATTGCTATATATATATACGTAGCTATCATTATATATATATGCACTTTTCTACTAATTTTTTTGCACACTTCCGTAGCTTGATTCCTTGGTGCCCCAAACAAGGGGGAGCATACACCTAAGGGGAGTTGCAACTGTTATGACATCTACACATTTCTTGATATGTGTATACAACCCTTTAGGGGGTGTTTGGGGTTGCTTATTAAAAATAGATTATGCGTTTTGAAAACGAATAATTAGATAATCAGTTGTTACAAAACGTGATTTTAAAATATAGTGTTTGGATTTGATTATGTTGTTTGATATCGAAATAATCAGATAGTCAGTTTTATTAGTGTTTGGCAAATATGATTATTTGATGATCTAACATGTAAAATGGCCAAAAAAGACAATTGAACATATGGCTGAATTCAATAACTTTAACATATACACTATTTTTTTAAACTAATACATAATTTATTTATATACTTCGTTTACATTTTATAACCCACTGTTATATTTTTATACCACACTGAAACATTACACACCATATACGTGTTTTAAAACCATCCACAAAGAGTAACCTAAGAAAGGCACACATTGAAACAATACAAGTTTCATCTCCGTTCAACAACACTGAATACGTAACCACCATCGTCACCCTCATCTTTGGCCAACACCTCTGTAATTTTCGTCCTTATTTACGCTTCCTTCACCCATCATCAGATCCGTTCGATAAATTGTTTATAGACTCGATTCCACAAGATCGAAAAAGATAATTTACAACTTGGTGTTTCCAGCTATTTTATATTGGTTTTATTAGATTAAAAATGGCTTCCATGCAATTCAAGCATCAAAGTATTATAGCCAAAGCAGATGAGTAATCATCATAAAGGTATTTTGCAAGGGTATTTTGGTCATTTGACCATTGAGTTCTTGATTTTTGAAAACTCCGTTTACCAGCAGTGGCTCCCTAGCTACTTATCCAAAACAACGTTTTGGAGTCTTCAAAACGCACATAAGCACTTTTTAGCATTTCTTACCCAAACACTATATTCAGATTATTTGCGTTTTCAAGTTGTGATAATTAGATAATCAGGTGACAAACGAATCCCAAACACCCTCTTAATATCGCTCCTATATATATATTATGTTGCATGAAACTAACCCTTGATGTAGGTTAAGAGTTTGCTGTAAATTTGATCCATGGATCCGCTAGAGTCTATATACATGAAATGCAAGTGTCATAGGAGTGGAATGAGCTAAGGGGTGCTCGAGTGTCAAAGTAGATATCTTGGGATGATTAAATGGGGTTGATAGGAGCCAGACTTTACTGTGGATGATGCAAGCTCGCCTCTTTGGTTCATGGTTTGAAGTGTAGTATAAGTCTCGCCTAAGAGTCCACCTTTTTGCTTTGACAAAAGGGGGAGAAGAAGTGTAAACAAGTAACTTATACATTTTACTATGAGTTATAGTTTACATATTTTGTCATCATCAAAAAGGGGGAGATTGTTGGTAGAAATATTACGATATTTAATCTATACATTCTCTTCATGTTTTGATGATGACAAACATGTAACTTATAACACATAACGTAAAGTGCTTAAGTTACTCGTGATCACAAATCATCAATGCATTCATACGACAACATCTCTCGACGTCTCAAGTCTGCTTCAACAAAGTTTGCACCCGACGTAAATCACTTAAGGTATGAATAAATAAATGCTTAATTTATTTTGTGATCAAATGATTTTTTATTTAACCTTACATTTTTTATAAAAATGTCACAAACATTTTTATAGCTTTACAAAATATTTTTAGATTTAAAAGAAATGTTTTATTCAAAATATATATTTTGAATTCAAATTTTTTACCTAAAAACGCTAGTAAATGTTTTCACAGAAAACAACCTCGCCGCTGCGAAAAGGCGGGAAGGAGAACAGGAGGTTGAGGTGTGTCCTGGGCTGGGGCGTGGTGGGGGGGGGCCGCGTCTGGGTTATTTCGAATGATATAGGGGGGGATGAGTGGTGATTGACAGGATTTTAGGGGAGGTGTGGGAATACACCTCGGATCATTTTTATTCTTATGTATATATACAGGTGGGTATTGTGGGGGACTATCGCGTCACGGAGCCGTAATTAACTTAGGATGTGATAGCCGCTCTTGAGAGATCACACCTAAAGATTCGCCAGTTTACCTATAAATAATGGACTATTCCCCACTGATTTTCCAACACTATTTTGCACCTTTTTTGTTTTTTTTTTTTTTTTTTTCTTTCTGTCCCAAATCAGTTTATACATCTCACACATATTCTAAAAACCTTTGATCATGTAATCATAAGAATTTGTTTCCAAGTGATTCAAGCTTATTCCTCCAAGTGCAAGAGAAGAACTCTCGTGTTCATCAAGATACGAAGTTATGTAGTTAGTGCATTCTTGACATGCCTTACATTCACAATATATAGATCGAGTCCATGTATTCCAAACTTTTGTAATAGTTAGATCATGGTGATCAAGGTTATAACACCCCGTGTTTTCAAGTCATTGACGACGTCAATAAATCTACTAATTATTTTTGGTATTGTACGCGTTTACTTTTAATTTCATGTATTAAGTAAAATCGCGTAAGCTAAAAACGATCGTTCAATGTAAACGGGCATCAAACAATTAAATGTTTACATCAAGCAAGTGTTAAGTAATTATTTTGAAGATAATTATTAACTTTGTTCATTTTATTTTTATTGGTTACGTAAATTTGTTACGTTTCGCGATAAATTAAGTTTAGGCATTTCTGGAACCACAGAAATATTTCTACGCTTCAACAAATACCCACTTTTATACCCAATACCCAAAATTTACTAAATATCATCATATGTTAGCCCACTTGGCCGAATTTTATACAAGAAATAACCAAGGACTATCAAATTGCAAGTAATGTATCTACATTTCACATTTAACTTACACTTTTTACATTTCAAGAAATACTTACACATTTTTACATCAAGAAAATATCTAGCTAGCACATCCCTTAAATCCATGAACTCATATCCATCTTAGGGAACATAAAGACACAAGTAATTAATCAAGGCAATGTGCAAGCATGGGATTGTAAGACTTCTATCATGACTAGTGATTTTATACACTATCACCTATTTCACCAAATGTGACGCCCCTACCCCCTTGATCATAAGACTTTTTTGTCTTGTTTTAAACACTTTAGTAAACCACTTATGACTAAGTCAACATTGTATATAATGCCTAAACTAGAGATAGAACACATACACTTTCATTTTACTTAGTGAAAAACACAAAACTCTCCCTTTTTCCTCCATATAAGCCACGGCATCAAACCCCCCTTTTATAAAATCCATAGCTTGATTTTCTAAGACCATACAAGCACTCATACATCATTCCTATGATAACCTAAGGTGTTTTGAAGGGTTGGTTAAAGGTTTACAAGTATTGAAGCAAGAAAAGCAAGATTAGGGTTTCTAATTGGAATTAGGGTTTTCAAGTTGTGCAAGCTTTGGTTTATCATCTAAACTAGGGTTTAGATATTGTGGTTCATCATATTACATCATATTAAGGTCATCTAAAACCCTTTATGTCTTTACATTTATCATTTTATGTGTATATAAGTTCTTTTTAGCAAAATCACCATTTAGGACTTTTAAACATGTAAAAAGAGTTTTTACTTGTGATCATCATTTGGTACACTTTTTCATATGTTATGTGATTGGTAATATCATGATATAATGGGATTATAAGTATTGTAACATGTTGGTTAAGTGTAAAAATGTATATGTATAAACTAGTAAGTAAAGTTACATAAGAAAGTTTATGATTTAATAGCCTTGTTAAGAACTTGTTAACTTGGAAAAATGGACAAATGATGGACCTATGGACTATATAATATATATGACATAGTATATTAAGAGTTACAAAGGACTTGTGGTAAATTATGAAGTTAAAAAGTATATAAAAACAAAGTTATACAAATAAACTCAAAAGGATATTTAGGGACTGTTTTGGCACGAAATTTTAGGCATGGATTTTATATTTTATAAACATACTACATCTCATGACGATTCCAAAAAGGTAAGAAACTCGAAAAACCGATTTATAACGAAAAAGATACGTAGTTTACGAGTTTTACGATAATAACCGGAGTTATAAAAGAATTTTTATAAAAACTTGTTATAAAAATTCTACAAACAGAAGGTTTGGTATTTTTATTAAATCACACATATTTTTAGGATTCCAAAACAATAAGAAACGTAATTTTTCAATTAAAAACGAAGAAGTTATGAATTACGCGAGTTTATATACTTAAAATGTATAAAAATACTTTTATAAAACTATTTTTATAAAAGTTACTGTTCATGACAGAAACATTTATTTTTGTAAACCTCATAAATAAATAGAACTTTCAATTACGAGAACGTGCTCGAAAGAATTACTAAAAACGGAGCTAAAACGAATAAAATACGGCGTTTACGATAATTAAAGTTTATAAAAGTAATTTTATAAACTATGAACAGTAAAATTTACTATTCATGACAGAAACATATATTTTGAAAACATCAATAAATTGATAGAACTTTCAATAACGAAGACGTACTCGAAAGAATCGCTAAAAACGGAGCTATAACGAATAAAATACGACATTTACGGGTTTTACGTTAATTAAAGTTATAAAAATAAGTTTATAACTGGTATGAACAGTAAAAATCACTGCCTGAGGACATGAAATACAAAATGTCATAAATTGATACGCGTCTTAATACGAAAAAGCGTGGACATAAGAAACGCAAGAAACTGACCTTGACAACTGAAAGTTATGTCAAATTGTTACCACATGGTATATTTATAAACCGTTTAACTTTATAAAATGATTTGCACAAAAACAATTAATGGTGATTAGCTATATAGAGTTATATAATGGTAGTAGATACCCAATGTGATTAGTACTTATAACGACCTATATATGATTAGGTTTCACACTGATCATTACCATGACGCATTTTCTGTGATACACTGAAATTTCGCATCACTCAAGGTGATTTTCATATATCCACGTTTTACTTAGATTTGTTTTATAAGTTTTGGGGTGAGAAACTATGCACTGTTTTTTATAATTGGACACAAGTGGATACGTTTTACATTATGAATTACGTGATGCCCTAAGTAGCGATAAACCCTAGTTGAGCCGCATTATCAATGAAACTGTCAGTTTACTTGGATTGTGAGACGATGCTATGAATAGATCTATGGAATTGGACATCACCCGTTTGGGATGATTAGCTACTACTGGGGGGGGGGGGGGGGGGGGGGGGGGCACTGTCCAAACAACGAATACCATTAATACTGCTAAGGTTGAAGTATAATTACTACTGTTAGGGCTTAATGGAATTAATACTGTTAGCATTGTTCGTTATTGGATAACACACAGTTTTAGATCTCAGATTGGATTGGATAGAAAAAAGGATATTATTTTTGGGATTAATTGCTTGAATTGATTACAGAGACAATTGTTTATCACTTATTTGAAGTTGAAGTGGAATTTCATGGGTACGTGTTCTTATCATATCTTAAAAGTCATCTAGCAAACTTTTAAAGATAACTTGTTCGTGCTTAAAAACGATGTTGACGAAGACTTGTCAAATCTAGCAATGTGTGATCTACAAACTTTTGGTGCTCAATGCGCACATTTGCTATCACTTAAAGGAGTTACGTTGTAGTGCTCAGTGTCTCATTTAGATGAGGATTTTGTCAAGAGATTGAGGTCTACTTATATATCATCAGTATAAGTTTGGAGTCACGTAGATAGCACAAGACATAAGACACAAGTTTAGGTTGTTCTACTTCAGCATCAAGTTTGTAATACTGAGTTTTCTCCACCAGTAGTCATTACAAAGAGCCTACAGAATAAGAGGTACATGCATCACTTCAGGGGAAGATCAAGTTTACTACTGCTAAGTCATTATTACTACTGCTAGTTTAAGTTTCTACTGCTTGAATTCATTATTCTTATTATGCGTCATGGAGGGTAATTTGAGACATTAGAAAGCTTGGATTAAAAGTGTAATATATGGTTTGTGGTTGTAAAGATCAAAGGTGAATATCTTCACAGTCCCCTATTGGATTATGACAAAAAGGGGAAGAACCTTCTTTTCACAGATGATATGATTTGCAACTTATTAAGTGTGATGACATAGAGATCTCAAGTTAAGGGGAAGATTGGTTCATTCATGGAAGATCAAGATGTTTGTTTTGTCATCATCAAATAGGGGAAGATTGTTGAGAATTATATTGATTTGATGATACAAAACAATGATACAAAACAATGAAACAAGAATGAAACAAAAGGAAAACAAAAAGATCAAAGTCGTCAAGATTAGAATTCTACAAAGATGAAGGATTCTAGAAGATTTGGTCAAAGATATGAAGATAAAGATTAGGAAGATTTAGTTTCCTAATACAATTAGTTTTTCTTGTAAGTCTAGATTGGACTCTATATATAAAGAGATCCCTAGACATAATTCATGTGTGCACAAGTAAAGATGTAGACGTCTAGAGTATGTGGTTTAGCCTCAAGATCAAAGTGTCTTTGATCCTGTTATAGTTATGTAATCGTTCTATAGTGATCACATACAATTGGGGCTTGTATGTAATGAAAAACCTTGTAAAATAACATTGTTCTTTATTTAAATTCCGCTGCATATCTATGTTCTTTGTTAATATAATCCTAGATGAGTTTCTAACGATCTCCACATGTACACTTCATCAATCTAACATTAACAAATAAAATAATTCAAATAGACACTGACTTATAACAACTATTTATGTACACTTTATAAAAAAAACATGTTCACTCAATACGAAATATAATAAATAAACTTTCACATAACATTAAATATTTTTATTTCATAGATTGTAATGGTAAAAACAAAATTGTAACATGTATATAACTTTCAAAAATAAATTTTGGAGATTTCGCCCAATCAAATGCTAAATAAGCTTCTTCATAATCCAAAGCTTCGAATTCATCCTCGTCAGTGTAATACGATTCATCATCATATGAATCATGTTCAAACAAATTATAACGTGGCAATTCCAGAAGATGTTCCTCGTCATCTATAGCTCGTTGCTGCAAACTTTTCTTTCTCTCAAAGATGTTACACAACCTAGAATCCACATTGCCTTTTAAATAATTCAAGAATTACCCTTATACCCTTATGTGTTCCTTTATGATAGATCCTCATGAGGCATAACGTCTTGACTTGTGACATGTTCAATCCCAAAAGAGTAAACTTTTAATAATTGCAGTTTAAATTAGCAAAACAGTCAATACCTTTTGTTGCTACAGCCAAGATTACTTAATAGAGACGTAGTTGGAGGATGCTTACAACTTAATATTCTTTATAGACAACGTTGCTTGAAATAAAGTACCTTTTACATTCACAAAGAATACTAAAGTACGATTATTGAGTTAAAAAACTTTAAATTAGCAAAACTGTCAATACCTTTTGTTGCTGCAGCCAAGATTACTTAATATAGACGTAGTTGAAGGATGCTTACTACTTAATATTCTTTATAGACAACGTTGCTTGAAATAAAGTACCTTTTACATTCACAAAGAATACTAAAGTATGATTATTAAATTAAAAAAACTCAAATGTGAATAAGACATGTTAAAGATTGTACAAGAACAAAATTTAGTATCTTTTACATTCAAAGTGTATAAATAACTTCATTGTAAACCCACTTTCATAGTGAAGTTTTGGTAGCGTCCTTTTTCGTCGCGGTATACAACCTTTAATCTTTTTCTTAGTATTCATTTTTGAAATGGCCACATATAGTTTTCCAAGTGAGTCAAAGTCGAAACCGTGTGCTTTGACTTTTCTCTTGGGAGGAGGACAAAAACGTACCTTCTTTCCTCTTCTCGTGTCAATTGATTTTTGACCTCCAGTAATCCTGCACTAATGGCTTTCGACTCATGCATGTGGATTTCTTTAGCAATTAGGCAATCGTATGGGTCCAACTTCTATACCTTATTCCCACTTCTATATATGAATACAATGCTCCTTAAAAACAACACCATGGCATAAAAGATACAGCATCACTTGACGTTTTTATTATAAAGTCTATCAGAATAACAAAAAAAATACAACATATCCCTATTACGCTAAAATGATAATAAGATCATACCTTTTAAAAGTACCTTTGTTAGTTTCCTGTGGAGGATATGTAGCAGTAGGACTGTGTTGTTGTGTTAGGATCTTGTACTAGATAGATCTTCTAGCCTTTGTGGTTGTATAGTGCTTATGTAATCACAAGCATATACGGGAGAGACTCTAGCAAATGTTTAGGCGGAAACTAAACAATTCAACAAAGAAGAACAACTATATGAACAATGATCCTCTAT
>BQNB010149344.1:0-14877 GCA_026074375.1 Tanacetum coccineum | reverse complement strand
ATTGTCTTCCTTTATCTCAAAGGCGGTCACTATTCGAGCTTAAAAAGCGATCAAACTTCATATATATTTCTGTTGAGGTAAAGATCCGCAAGGCTGGAAGAGGGTAATTCTTCCGTGGAGCTTTGATCCTCTCACTGTCGAGAAGTCAACACACGTTAGCTTCTGTAGCAAGCTTAGCAGCCAGTACATAGTTTTTATGACATTGTGTGGATATAAACTCCTTTTAAGTTGTATTAATAGAAGGTGTCATTATTATTAGTATTACCATGGGTTCATTCCTTTTTTTACCAATGTGTTTTTTCACGGTGGTGTCGTTTATAGAGTTGCAACGGCTAAGATGGGTGTGTTGGACAACAATCATCTTTCCTAAACAATTGTGACAAACAGGAATGCTAAATAGAACTCTAACATCATGTCACCAAAAGGATCACCCTTAAGGTCTCTTATAGGAGGAAGTACAGGCGGGTTCAGGGTACATCATACTGCCCAATTGGATGTCGCTGCTGGACCTGAACCACTAACAACTAACAACTAAAAAGCCGTTCTAAAAAAAAGGTCTCTTATAATCATTAACACAATGATTATTTATGACTTGAAAACATAGTTTTTAGATAATCGCCTCGAGATGCCTTTGCATTTAGAACAATTATTTGTAAGTTAATGGCTATGTTTTTTTTTATTCTCAAATTTCAATATAAAATGAACAAGTTAGATTGCCTCATGGACTTTATATAGGATGAGATTTTCATCATACTTTGATTAGTTTTACTACTTGATACCTCAGTTTACCAATAGCATATACTTTCGTGAATGTAGCCTCACCAAAGATGAAAGAATCATTCATGTTAAACTATTGTATGACAAATTCAATGTCTCTGTTCATCATACCTCATAAAGTAGTAGGAATGTAACTTGATAAATTGTTGTGTCCTAGACTGATAACATGTAGTTTTTCATGTTCCCAAACTTTGACCATATTGGACCCGTGATGTGGTTTTTATTGACGTATTAAGTTGTATATTTTCAGGTAATTGTATGTAAACTTTAGGTTTTGATATTTCTGTACGTACACTTTTGCCTTATCTTAGCTGAGGTTCGTTTTGAAATGTGCAGGAAAGGACAAAAAGAAAAGAAGTTGAAATTATGGAAAATTAACAGGAAGACTTGACTGGAAGATGCTTCAACGACATCCATGGTCTAGCTGAGAGGGTATGTACCAACTCTTTTCATTTAGTTGGAGGTGTCGAGATGGGTTGGGTTGGGTTACATTTAGTTGATAGAACGAATCAGATGCATGACTTTGTTTATCGTGTGTCATTCAGGTTGTGTATCACATATGTGTGCTTTTCATTGAGGGCGGTCGTACTAAAAGTGGTGATTTCAGCCCATTTACTTTTTAAAAGGTCAAATGGGTGAAAGGAAAATGAGATGGATAGAAAGGTGTAAAAACATGTATTTATAAGAGTGAATCCAGCCAACCTCCCCTTGATTCACGTTACAAGCACCAATCCGTTACAAGATAAGATACAAGAAATACTTGTTGATCACAAACACTTGATCAACAAGATAATACAATTACAAATAAGATAATTGAAAATAAGAGATGATCGATCTTGAGAGAGAGTGTGTGTTATAAACACACAGAAAAGATCGATCCATAAACCCTAGCTAGCTGCACTCTTATCTTTTATTGACCAGAGGAAAGATTACCAACTTGGCAGCTTTGGAGGTCCCTCTGCAAATACACAAGGCAAATCAAACAAGGACTAGAAACTAAAGATAGAGAAAAAAAGGAGAATTGAAATTGACAGAGTCAGTCCCTGTAATGTCCAAAAAAGGGGGGGACTAAAAACTTGATTTCCCAACACCCTCCCTCAGTTTTATCCACTTGATGGCACTTTATAAACATTATCCAGAAATACCAATTTTGGATACAAAACTCATCATCTTTGTTTGGAGCCAAGTGCTTTAGTAAGCACATCAGCTATTTAGCTGTGAACGTAGGAATCTTCTCAGATCACCAATCACACCACTGACAATCTTTCTTCTTACAAGGATGCAAATCAATCATTCAAAGTGTTTACCTTTTTCATTGAATCATGGAATTAGCAGCAATCTGCAAAGCAGAGCTGTTATCACAATACAACACCACCTCGCAACAGGTTTGTTTTTAACCACCCATGTAAACCAACAGGTTTGCAACCAAATCACTTCACAAGTAGAGAAGCCATGCTTCTATTTTTATGCTTCAGCACAGAGACTGGACATGTTGGATTTGTTTCTTACTTTTCCAGGTAATCAAGGAACTGCCTTAGAAACAAACAATTAACCAGACACAGACTTTCTAGGGCTGGACATTCTAGCCCAGTAGGAGGCAGGTAGCACCTTAACTTAAGGTTACCAACATTATATATTTGATATTCACTGCCTGGGGAGATCTTGAGATATCTAAGAAATCAAAAGGCAGCTTTTCTAAATGAGAAAAGACAAGGGTGGCTGTTGCATGAATTGACTAGGGCAGTGAACAGCATAAAGTTATGTCAGGTCTAAGTATTGGTAAGTTAAATACAATTGCCCTACTAGTTTCTTGGTAATTCCCATATATCATTTGAGCATTTTATCTTCCTTCAGACTCAACTGGTTCAAGCATGGTTCCAAGGTGTGTTTTCGCCAGAGGGTTTCAACCAGGTCTGCCAGCTAACAGGCCATATTCATGAAGCACTTCAAGACAATTTCTTCCTTTGACTAGACACACAACAATCATCATTATCAATGACTTCAATGCCAATATAATATTTCAATTTTAAGTACTTTTTAAATTTGGAATTTTAGACTTAAGTATCTCTTTTAAACTTACCAATTTCAGAATTGTCATTACATGTAATGACAATATCAATCCAACTATAGAAAGTAACTTCAGAACCATATCACAGAGGTTTTGGTGAACAAAGAATAGTCATACTGTGATGCACAAAGCATTTTCAAACTAAGGTCTTGGTCAGCTTGGCATTTCATTGCCTGGGATGCCTGTTTAAGGACCATATTGAGTCTTAGTAAGTCTGCAAACTTTTAACATTTTGATTATTCAAAACCAGGGGTGGAGAGTTCATTTATACGTCCTCAGTTAGATCACTATAAGAAGCATTATTCACATCGAGTTGGATAATCACCAACCATTGCAGATCGCCACATTAAGCATACATCTTACAGTGGTACATTTTAACAACAGGACCCTAAAGGTCTAAGAATAGTCAAAACCCTCCTCTGAACTGTAGCCCTTTGGCAACACACTCTAGAATATATACCTTTCAAATTTCACCTTGTGAGATGTGAATTTGATTTTCCCAAGCCATTTGGAACCAACAGTTTTCTTTCCTTTGGGAACGGTCACAAACAGTCCAAGTGTTTTTTCTCAAAGTAAGCCTCATTTCATTGTTCATGGATTCAATCCATTTTGGATTTCTGATTGCCTCATATAAGTAGTTGGTTCATGGTCTTTTATTAATATAAAGAGTAGTAGCAGAGCAGAAGTTAGATCTACCTCAAAATCTAGCATACGTAACATATTTTCTCAGACCATAAGTTTGCTGGCTACCAACAAAACAAATCATTGTATTCTAGCGGGTCTGCTTAGAGAGTTCTAGAAGTCCTTCTAAGATCAGGTCGCACTTGACTTGTTCTCAGGTTCTCCCCTAATTGTCTTTGTTCAAACATTAGACGAAGAAGGGACATATGCCCTCTGAATAGGATTATCACCCATGGAGGCTGCGTCGCCTTCTCCTGTCATCAGGGAATGGTTAGGATGGGCCATCACCACCTCATTGGGTGCAATATTGTTATTCGTTTAAACCTCTCCCTTCATCATTGGGACTTGGAGTTTGGTTGTCATTAAAGAAGTTTAAAGTATCGACTTTGTTATTCGAAGAGTCAAAAACAATGTTTTGAAAAGACTTGTTCATTTTGTAAGGGTAAATGGTTTCATAAAATTTTAGGTCTCTAGAGTAGAAAACCACTTTAGAATCTAAACCATACACTTTGCTAACCCTTTTTTTGTTACTATAAAACCTATCAAAACACATTTTTTCAGATCTGGAAGAGAAAACTTGTCAAGAATTATTTAAAAACTGTTAGAATAGCAAAAGACAGCCAAAACTGCCTAAGGTGGGAAAGGTTAGGTTTGACAAATACAAAAGCCTCAAAAGGGGGATTTTGCCATTAAGAACAGAGAAGGCAGCTAGGTTAAACAAGCTTAGGCAGCAGTTAAAATGCATTCAGGCCACATAGAAAGGGAATACCACTTTGAACAATATACTTCTGGCAACGTTTAAAAAAATGCCTGTGCTATTCTCTCAGCAATCCCATTTTGCTGAGGAGTATAAGCCAAGTGTTTGATGCACTATACCATCGGTGTTAAACAGTAAGGCCATTTTGTTATTAACAAATTACAGTTCCATTGTCAAGATTCTTAACAGTTTTAATACTGGCTCTTCTTAAATGATTTGATATGATTGATAAAAGTAGTGGAACAGATCAAAACACCTCATCTTGGTTTTAAGAAGATAAATCAAAACACCTCCTGGTTATAGTCCATCTAACTAATGTATGAAAGTTAGTACCGAAAAACATTCTTTAACTAAAAACTTTATACGGTCCCAAAAGGTCAGGTGTAGAACTCTAAGTCACCAATGTTGGTGGTCTTATGTTCTCTAAGAGGAAATGGTTCCCTAGTCTGTTTCAGCCTTGTGACAGATGTCAAAAAGGAGACTTAAGAGATTTCTTAGTGAACTAAAGATTTCCTTGAAGTAACATAAAGGGCTTGGTAAGATCGGTGTGGACCAAAACGACTTGTGTGCCACAAAGATTTGGAAACATCAACAAAACAGCAGACTTTATTACAGTATATTAGAAAAACATAAGAGACTGGGGAGGGAGTCAGTAATCCAAAACCAAATATAGGCCCCCATTCTCACTACCAGTCCACCACAATTTGACTGTGAACCAAATCCTGAATATAACATTTAGATTCAGTAAAACCAACAAACAGTTTACTATCTTTAAGCAATTTGTTAACAGAAAGTAAGCTAACACAATATTCTGGGACAACCAACACATCATAGAGGGTAACATGACTATTAAGCTTTAAATTTCCAACAAATTTGACCTTAGCTAGAGTACCATTAGGGTGTCCAACAGTTAAGCTAAGGTCAGAAACATCTACAATCCCAAACATATTTATAGTGGAAATGGTCATCTGTTGGTTAGCACCAGAATCAATAATCCACCTCAAGGAAGCTTTACAAAGAATGGTATTGGTATTAAAGAAAGTCTTAAAATTAAGATTGAACAACACATTACTATTTATGTAAGTACACCTACCAGCAAAATTAGCTTGTATCCAGTGTTGCTTCCAAAGGGCACATCATTGATGAGATTCATCAGTTTCATCATCTGATCATTAGTGAAAGATAATGGAGCACCATTCTCAAGAGGGGAGGCATTATTAGCACTATAAGGTCTGAAATTGTTAGGCCTAGGTGCAGGGTTTCTGTTATACCCAGGAGGATATCCAATCAAATCAAAACATCTGTCAGCAGTGTGACCAGTTTTTTCACAGTTAGTGCACTTCAGATTAGGGTTGGACCCTGTATTTAGATTGTTGTGACTAAACTTCTTGTTGTTCTTTTTTACCATTTATTTGACAATTCGTTAGTAGAAGAAACAAACAGATATTTGGGAGGCTTGGCAAGTGAGCCAGAGAGGTTAATAGCAATGCCTCTATGATGATCCCTCTCCTGGAATATTATGCAAAGGCATCCTAACCTCAGGAAGGTTCTCTCTAGAGAGAATGGAACTCCTAATGGGTTGATAAACATCATTCAGACCTATGAGGAATTGCATAAGCTTCATAAGCTGGTTATGCACTAACACATCTTCTCTAGCAGCACATGAGCATTTAGGCAGTTTAGTCATGATATCAAATTCTCTCCAAAGGCTATTCAACTTATGATAATACTCAGAGACAGTTATTTTCCACTTGTTTAATGTTTCTTTATTGCGTGAATTTTATTAAAGCAGATAAAGTCCACAGAACATCAGTCATATATAAGTTTCTTTTATTCAGACCACAACTTCAGGAGCCTTTTCAGAGAAATTTGACCTGATATAGATCATCAGAAACAGAGTTCAACAACCAGGATAACACAATAGAATTGCATCTATCCCATTGACTAGAATACACAGCACTAGAAGCATATGTTTCTTTTAAAGCAAGTACCATCAATTAAAACCGTTTTTTTTTTAGTATTATGGCAAGTCTCCTGAGGCAAGCAGCACATACTCTTATAATTATCAGTGCTAGACAATTTGATAGATATAAACATTGGTAACATTAAAGTCGACTGTTTTGAGATTGCTAGATATTATACATCCTCCACTGAAGGGCCAACACCCACCATACTCTAAGCAAGACAAGAAAGCAGATAGAGCAAAAAACAGATACAACAATTAAGCCATCAAGAAAACAACAAACAACAGCAGATAGGAAACCAGGCAAACCAGCTAAATAAGCATACACATATAAAGAACAAGAATAGGAGATAAACAATTAAAGAGAAGGGGAGAGAGGTTCTTTAACCCAAATAAAGCTACTCAACTGAGAGAACTGGAGTTGGCCAGAGCAGGTATTCACACCAATCATGTTGGAGGATCAAGATGTTAACCGAACTCGTTTGCACTCTCTTCAGACAAGACTTTATAAGAATTAAAGAACAACTTACAGAGCAATAATGCAGCGGAAGACCAAATCGAACCTCTATACACTTGATTCACTTAGTCAAGTATATAGAGGAACACCAGAACGAAAACCCCCAAAAAATAAAATTAGGGTTTTGAAACCCTAATTTAATATTATCTCAATCGAGCCCAAATCCACACGATTAAAGCCAGAGAACAATGATTCACCACCAGAGAATCACCAACAACCAAGATCCAATTGAACCCCCAAATCGATCAAACCCTAAATCACCAACTCACCAGATCAAGAGCCTATAGCTCTGATACCATGTAAAAACATGTATTTATAAGAGTGAATCCAGCCAACCTCCCCTTGATTCACGTTACAAGCACCAATCCGTTACAAGATAAGATACAAGAAATACTTGTTGATCACAAACACTTGATCAACAAGATAATACAATTACAAATAAGATAACTGAAAATAAGAGATGATCGATCTTGAGAGAGAGTGTGTGTTATAAACACACAGAAAAGATCGATCCATAAACCCTAGCTGCACTCTATCCTTTTATAGCCAGAGGAAGAATACCAACTTGGCAGCTTTGGACCCTGCAAATACACAAGGCTAACAAACAAGGACAGAAACATAAAGATAGAGAAAAGGAGAATTGAGAATTGATAGAGTCAGTCCCTGAACTGTCAAGATAAAACTTGACTTTCCAACAAAAGGAAATAGGACGAAAGTAGGGGCTGCAACGGAACCGAGCTTTACTCAACGCATTTAGGATGTGCTCTAACTTCATCTGATAGCTTGACGAGCCTCAAGATGCAAGCTGGACGGGTGTGCTTCAGGTAGTCACTTTAACTTGTGGCTGAAGTCATTTTTGTAGTTCTATTAATCACTCTAATAGCATAGTTAACAGATATTGATACCATTCAATAGCTCATTTATTAGTGGCAATATGATATATTCTGTCAAGCTCAAATTGTATGTTTTGTATATGTGTTTGAAGTGATATATATATATACCATACCTTCTTGCTATCTACGTTTTACCTATACGCTGCAGTAACATGTTAGCCCCCGCCGCAACGCGCAGGTCTTTTTCCAACTCGTTGTAACTAAGATAGAGATAAGCTGTAGTTGATTTTTTATAAGCTACTTTAAGCAGCTATAACCTTTATAAAAAGGGTTAAGTCCATTAAATAGAAACGTACTTTCCAAAATTTACACATCTAGTAAACACACTTGTTTTATTATCAATCTAGTAATCGATACTTTCAAATTTATAACATTATAGCAAATAAGATGACAAGTTACTGGTTACAACCGGTTAACATATGCAAATGACTGACATGTCACCATTACACGTCACGTATTTTTAGGGTTAAGTCCGTTAAATAGAAACGTACTTTCCAAAATGTACACATCTAGTAAACGTATTTTCCAAAATTTAGCGACGTGGGATTTTTAGGTGAAATCTAAAAAGAAAATCTATTTGGAAAATCAACCGGTCATATTTACTAAATTGTCAAAAAGTGGCCGGTTTTAATTACTAGATTGGTAATAAAACAAGTGTGTTTACTAGATGTGTAAATTTTGAAAAGTACGTTTTTATTTAATGGATTTAACCCTAAAAATACGTGACGTGTAATCTTTATGTAATCGAAACTAACTTTAACAAAACTAGCGATATTGTAGCTAAGATAGAGATAAGCTGTAGTTGATTTTTTATAAGCTACTTTAAGCAGCTATAACCTTTATAAAAAACTAAAACTAATAAGCTTTCATATCTAAACAAAGATTATGGAAGCTTCTTTCTCACGGTAGGTGTCGACCTGATAAAAATTATCGTCACTAAGAGCAACGGGCTTCTTTCCAAATATGTATGAAAAATAGATGTTTAATGTGAATTTGTTGCGCTAAATCTTTTTGTTCATTCAAGAAAAGGTTTTGCAACTTTTTTCTAGCTCATTGCTAACTTTTAATAACGGTCGCCATTCAAAAAAAATAAAATGTTAGACTTACATAAATTCAAGGTGAAACTATTAAACCTACTGAAATGAATGCGTACATGATCAAGACAATTAAGTTTGATCACTACTTGAATACGTAGAACCATAAATAAACAAGCACATTCAATATTAAATTCCTTTAAAACAAAAAAATCTCGCTATTTTTTAACTTGATGGACAAAAAAATTAAAAGAGTAAAGAAAGTATGTGAGGTGACGATTATTTACAATAACAAATATTAATATGAAATAAGTCAAATTAAAAATATATTAATTTCTGAGAATTAATTGTTTGCTAAAAGTCAAAAACGTGTATGCTCATGTAATTATAAATATACACATTCACGGATAAAACGCAGTCGTTTTGACTGTGGGCTACCTGCTACAGTAACAGGCTCTTATTTTGGGACAGTCCGATTTTAGTTTTTTTTTTTTAAATTATTTTGTTTTTTTTTTTAAATTTGTATGCGCAAAGTAGGAGAGAAAAAAAATATTACAAAAGTTCCGATTTATTCAGATAAAAAAAATACCCGCGAAAACATCTTCGATACCTAATAACTTTAAAATAATCGATATGGTCACAAACGTACAACCCATTATATTAAAAAAAACCAATATAGCAAAAAAAAACAAAAAATAGCCTAAAATCTGGCCCAAAGTAAAAAAAAATACAAAACGGACCCTCACCTTTTAACTATTTACGATTTTCTTACACAAAAATTCCCGTAAAAAAAATTTACAAAACCGTCATAAAAAAAGAAAATATTCGGGAAAATATTAGCCCGTCCCAACGCAATTTTTTTTCCCCGAATCATACAAAAAAAGAAAATATTAAAAATTAGCCCCGCATAACGCATCGCCAAAAAAAAACCTCCGAAACGTAAAAAAAAATTATTCGGGAAAAAATTAGCCCCGCCGCAACGCGCGGGTTCATTGCTTGTTGTTTCTTGTATGAATCAGTTTAGCTATTTATATAGTTAAGATATGACATAAAGATTATGAGTACCGGCCCTTAAAACCGATTCATACATATAATTACTGATCGAGGACAAATTAAGTGTTCAGTTTGACATTTTTAAGTCTTTTTTCTTCAACTTCGACGTCAATTATTTCTTTTTATGTTATATGATACTTGATGCAAAACATTTGAATGGATGGAGTTTTGAATGTATTTTTCATTGGTATAATTTTTATAGGTATTATATAATACAAACAAAAATATTTACGATCAAAGTTTTGAATGTATCTTTAATCTCATGTCTTTATTCAACATCGATTAGCTTGAGGCCATCAACTGTGTGCAGCCTAGTGGTACCTTACTACCTTATATTGTGTGAGGTGCTTCGTAACTAAATGGTCTTAAGTTCAGGTAATGTCTAGAACATTTCAGACATATTTGTTACAAATATATTATTACACATTTAGTAACCACTTATTTTATTATCGTTAGTAATTAAAACTTTTAAATTTGTGACGTTCTAGTAAATTTGTGACGTTAGTAATTAAAAAATAGTTTCTAACAGATAATAAAACTCATAAAATCCATATATCAAACATTTACACTATCAATTTTAACCGGGTTATATTTTTTTGGTTGGTAGCTTCTTTATCAATGTCATCAAAAAAATCTTCAACCCAGCTAAAGATAATTTTAGTGTTGCCGTGTTGGTGTTAATTTTGGTGGTTTGGTGTGACCAAGACAAATATATAGATGAATGGTTTATTTTATTTTTTTCAGATTTGATTTTATAAATAAGATGATGATGAAGAGGATTTTGAGGTGTGGGGAAGAATAACGTGTCATATAATAATGGGGCCATATATCTACGCACCTGGGTTAATTTATAGATGACGTGTAATTTTTATAATGGCATGGTATGTTAACCAGTCATATTTACTAAATGTTTACACACAAACAAGTTTCAATTACTAGATCGGTAATAAAATAAATGTGTTTACTAGATGTGTTAATTTTATAAAGTACGTTTTTAATAAATGGACTTAACCCATTAGGATAATGTTGTTACATGCATGCACGTCCAAGTTGATGTTAGAAACTATACGAAGGTTTTGTACTTTATTTTTTTGTGCAAGTGATATAATGTTGAATATCATGTATGAAGTGGTAGAGCTAGAAAAAAAATTGTGGAAGGGCCGAAACAAAATTGTCTTTGGAGAAACATAAGATACTTAATTAATAATGCAAGTCAAACAAAAGAAAGTTACAAGTCGGCTTTGCGACCTTTAAGATTCTTAAAAACATCAACTACATATTCTGAACTAAAAGATTCAGCAATTTCCTTTTCAATATAAACCACCAAGTTGTCCGCAAGAAAATCATCTGCCATCTTATTGCGAAGTCTATTCTTGCATATTTTCATCGTCGAAAACGCTCTCTCGGTTGTAGCAGTAGATACCGGAAGTGTCAGGACTAATCGAATCAACCTGTCAATCATACAATATGACTTACGCTTCTCGGTTTTCACAAAACTTATGCACAAGCCAGCAAGTGTTGATATATGACTTAGATGCAAGTTCTCCTTCATAGAAATGTTCAAAAGCTCCAACTCGTATTTCAATCGAACCCTCTCTTGTTCAGTAAAATCTGCAGGATAACATTTCTCAACAAGAAGACATATCTGATCAATATTAAATCACTACTAAAAAAGGGCCTTTTAAGACCAACTTTTTTGGAACGGTATAAAAACAGTGCCAATTGCATGTAGTTGGCACTGTAACAACTGGAAATTTTCGGAATTTCAAATGACTATTTTACCATTTGACTTTTCGGGTCCGACTTGACTTTTGACTTTTGATAACTTATTTAAAAGGGTATAATATTTGACGTGGCAAATATGTACGAAGAAGCATGCATACATCTTCGTATCATAAATTTTAATAAAAACTTTACTCAATTAAGTTATTTATTACGGCATCACTTATTTCCTATACATCTCATGTATAAATAGTGTTGCTTTTAAAAATTGATGATTCAACATGTTTTCAAATCTTGAAGATTTTATATTTTATCGCGATAAAAGATTAAAGAATGATTAAAAACCATTCAAACCATAGACCATTCGCGACTTTCTAAATAGTATGCAAGGTAAGAAAACTACAACGTAGTCCGACATTATAGGGTAATGGTATCTACAAGACCGAAGTCTTGATGAGTCTCCCTGAACCTTATCCTTGCAACTAAATAGTACTTTTGCAAATTTCGTCATTGATAAAAATTAAATCTTTAATTTTAAAAACACATTATAAACTATTAAATTACAAGTCTCGTCGTGGGAAACCCGAAGGCCATGATTATCGGATGTAAGCCGAACTCAAACTGACACATAAGACTTCAATTAATAGTCCATAATAAATCTTATTTCATAATTATTAGTCATGTTTATCCGTTAAGTCGCTCAAACGAGTCCCAAACCACTATGTTACAAAATAATATTCAAAAGTTACATTTATGGTCCATGTGGTTATATTTACAACACTAACCCTAAACTATTAAACACTTGTCACTTACTTTAAAAGTTTTAATATAAATAAAACTTTTATAACATTTCATTTCATTTATATAAATAACACATACACTCATCACTTTCACCTCCCTTCTCTCCATTATTTTCGGCGCCATTTCCGGCGACCGCCACCACCTCCGGCCAACTTTCCGGCCACCGTCGTCGTCGCCGGCCGCCACCCCAAAAATTATAAAGTTGTAGATCATCACCCGATCTATCCGATCTACCACACCACTCGCCGCCATGCGCCGCCTCACCATCATCATCCCCACCAGCATCTCGTCACAGCTGGCACCATCACCACCGCCGCTGCCCCACCCAACCATCGATCCACCATCTATAGCATCACCACCACCCCTACTCCACCCCCACTGCCATCACCGACCACACACCACCACCATCTCTATCACCTCGTCACCATCTTAAAAGGGTGCATTTGATTGTTAAAAGAACCACACCAGGGTGCGTTCGGTTTTATAGAAAACACCACAGCGGGTGTGTTTGTTTTCTTTCAGAGATTAAGGTGCGTTCGGTTTATGTTGCACCAAAAGGGGTGCGGTTGGGTGGCCACCACCCACCAAGGGTGCGTCGGGTCTATAGTAACACCACAAGGGTGTTTGGTTTGGTGGTTAAACCCCAAAAGGGCTACGTTTGGTTCTGCCCTAGCACCAAAGGGTGAGTTTGGTTGATTCGCTGCACCCTAGGGGTGCGTTTGGTTATGTGTTTACCAGCCCACGGGGCATTTGGTTTAGTTAACAGCCACTTAAGGGTGGTGCGTCTGGTTGTAATAAACAGAAAAAGGGTGCGTTTGGTTGGACAGAAGCCGCACAAGGGTGCGTTTGGTTGGACAGAACCCGCCAATCGTTCTTCATCATCGATGTGAGTTTATAGCCCCTCTTTCACTTGTTTTACAATTATTTTACAAATCTCGGAGGAGAATACATGCTCATTACCACTTGTTTACATACTCATACTCATTTACAAACTCGGTTACTTAATTTATATGATACTCTCCTTCTACTTATGGATTTAAGTATTTAAAGCTGTTTATGAATACAATAGTTATCTTTTCATTGGACACAAGTATTTCTGGTTATCACCTCATGTTTACGTGTTGTCTAAGTAGCGATTAGACCACTCAATTCCCGAAAACTATCATAACTATAATATGGATTGTAAAGCTGAATGTTATAATTAGATCTATTGGGACTCATTAACCCTATCCGGTGAGTAGCACCACGTGAGCCGGTGTACCAGGCCACGGGTATATATCATGTCAATTTCAATTGGTGTCCTTGGTCGACACCGGTAAGGCAAGAAATACATTGCCATATTTATATGCTACATAAAATAAACCTCGGTTCCATGAGCTTAGCGCAACATAGATACATTTTATTTGGTGTTGTATTTTGTTATAGTAGTCATACATTTTGGAAATCTTGTGGTCCACACTACTTTGTTGAACATTACTGATTTTCAAACATTTTTCATTATACTGCGGTGGAGTAGTAGACATTATACTCTTTTGATTTCAACATTTTCATTTACAAAAATCTATGAACTCACCAACTTTATGTTGACATTTTTAAGCATGTTTTTCTCAGGTGAATTAGATGCTTGGATTATCTGATGTGCATTGGAGTCTAAATTGACAAGATTTCATTCATGGATTTCTACTTACATACAAATGATCGAATCTCGTTGTATTGTTTTCAAGCTTTTTGTGGTGATGCAATTATGAGACAAATGTTATATCAATTTCAAGAAAATAAACGAGATTATTTTCAAACGACACATTTAGAGGTCGTTCTCTTGTATCATGTGCTGTTGTATTATAAAGTAACACTCCCGGACATATTTCCGCTGCGACACATTTTTGAGGGTGTTACAGGCACCATTTGAATAGTCGTGCCAAATAATCACGTATTTGGAACCACTTCTATAAATTCGTGCCAAATATGTATGTGTTTGGATCGGTGTGTAATAAGCGTGCCAAATACATATGTATTTGGCACAGTTTTTAATAGATGTTCCAAATAGATATGTATTTGGAACGGTTTTTAAAAAGCATGCTAAATGCTTATTTAGTTGGAACGGTTATAAAAAAATTGCGCCAAATACATGTTTATATGATACCCGTTTTTTATGCTCTTGAATTTGTTGGTGTATTCATAATTTAGAATATTCGTAAAATGACATTTTTTTAGAATGATAATTTTTTTCATACTTTATACCACCTATCTCACAAATTCTTCAAGCATGACATTATTCATATCCCCAATATATGTTTTGAGATTCACGCCTATGGGTGAGCGAAAAAAATAGAATAAATCAAAAACCATAACCGAACCGAACCGAAAAAAGTCGAATCGAACTAATAGTCGAACCGAATTTGCTAAAACCAAACCGAACTACAAATTCGGTTTTCGGGTTGGATATGAGTTTGGCAATCTCAACCGAAAACCGAACTGAAAACCGAATTTATATAAATATATATATTTTTTATAAATAAAAAGAACATTCAAAATTTTATGATAATATAAAAAATACTTTTTATGCTTAAATAATTTTTTTGCTAAATATCTATGTAATTAAATTTCTTTT
>BQNB010149340.1:0-16182 GCA_026074375.1 Tanacetum coccineum | reverse complement strand
ATAATAAAGAAGTAATGGATGGATAAATGGTCTAAACAAAGAAGCCCTCAACACATAAGGCAGAAACCGGGTCAATACATATGCTGTCAGAATCACAAGTTGATTGCTGACATTGAAAACGACATCATGGACCCAGTGATGCAATGCACAACCCTTCCCAGCCATTCGGGTTTCTCTCAACAGAAACTTGTCTCATTTGTCATGGAGATACACACGTTATCTATTGACATCTCACTCCGAGATTGTTGATATTGAATAGGTGGCAAACTGCTCCAGCCTCCGAGTACTAAAACCAAAATGCACTAATCGAGTCTAGAGCCAAGAGATCAATCAAAATCTTGTTAGGACACATTCCATTTCAAACACTTGTTGAACATCATCAGGTTCACAAGCTGTTATCAAGAGTCCTACGCAATATCATTATGATATTTGCCAGAACATCCGAGTGATACTAATGTATTCACAATGAAGATGGAAATCCTGCTTGAGCCAGCATCAAACAAGCTCTTGGTAGGTGACTTGCGAGATTCTATATGAATCAAACTTGTGACAACTGGATATCAATTTATGTGTTTAATTACACATACCATTTACCTATAAAAACGAGCCTAAATGACCAAAAATGGACTAAAAATACTAAAATATGCTTAATTATATTGCAAATATGTTTGTTTGATATTTTTATGTTTTGCAGGTAAAAAGGACAAAAACAAAAGCAAAAGCGGACAAAACCGAGCACGACATTGAAAAGAGCATGAAAAATCGAGTACAACGGTGCCTTCACTTCTTATTGGGCCAGCCCGACACCATTTATATGGGTCGGACCGACCCATACTTAAAAGGCTTAAATAATTATAATGCTCAAGCCCATGACTACAGAAGCAACACGGCCCAACACAAGTTTATACAATTCTCGGCCCAGGTTGAAGGCCCATTTTTCTTTGGCTTAAAAGAGACGCAGCAGCAGACTGGAACATATCTTATCTTTCGCATATCATTTTTTGACTTTTCGTAGATTACATTAGTAGAGTAGAGTAGAGATAAAAAGTAAGAGTAGGTTAATATATCAATTTTCATCTATTTCTTTTGTTTTTGAGAGTAGCAGCGGGATCTATCTTTTCATTCAGTATTATTTTTTTATTTTTATTTTATATTCATTAGATTAGAAAGTAGCGTATAGAGCAGATTTGGGGGATATCACTTTTTCATATCTTATGTTTTATCAACTTTTCTATTCTCGTTCTTTCATTTTTTTTCTTTGTTTTTTCTATTCGTAGATTTATAGTAGATGTAGGTAGCAGCGGACATCTATTCTTACCTTTTCATATTTTCATTTTTTTTCTTTTCGTAGTAGTTTGATAAAGAGCAGTACGTAGGAAAAGGAAAAACAAATGATAGTGCGGCAAGTTAGGAATTTTTGTCTTATGTATTTTTTTTCAATTAATTAGGTTAGTGTAGATTAGAAAGTGGAGATAATGGAGTTATGGATTTGGATTAGTTTGGTTTTATTTTGCACTTTGGAGTATGAGTTCATATCTATTGTCTCCGGGTCACGCCGAGCTAATTCCGGGTTTCATCTTTTTCTCATCTCTTTTATTTTTTTATTTTATGCTTATCGCCATTTGTAGCTTAGTCATTATAATTGTTGCTTTAGTTGTTATCTGTAGCGTAGTTATGCTTATTATTGTTAGATTAGTTTCCATGTTTAGTTTAGTTTATTATTATCGTTGTCTCATTTGTCGGCCGTAGCTTAGTTATAATGTTTAGCGATTATGTTTATGCGTATTGTCGTTTTTCTTAGACTAGATATCATTATTGTTGCTTGTTAGTTTTATTGCCATGTCTAGTTTACTTTTTGCTATTGTTATTGCTTTACATTATGCTCGTAGTTTATTAGTAGTTCTAGGTTATTTAGCTTGATATGATTATTATTATCGTTATGCTTATTAGTTTTAGTTGCCATGATTAGCGAGTATTTCCATTTTATTAGTTGTAGTTTTATTTTAACATGTCTATTATTATTGTCCATTTAGTTGACATGCTTAGTAGTATGTTCATTTGTTTGTTTGCTTTATATTGCTGTTTATGCTCTTATTGTTATGCTTAGTTTAGGTTGTTATTATTGCCATTTTTATATCGAAGACTTGTTAATTGGTATGCTCCGACTTATTATTTGTCCTCGTAGATTCTTAGTTATTTTAATTGTTACTTAATTTATTGACTTTGTCGTTATTGTTATTTTATAGGCGAGCATTGCCCGTTTAGTAATTGAGTTTTAGCTTTATTAATAGTTTTATATTAAATTTTTATTTAAAAACCAAAACCATAAAATTTCCATTCAAGCATCAAACGAAACATATTTCGTGAATTCAATTCCATCTCCTCGTCGTGGAAACGTCACTTTTTACGAAGATAGCTATTATTTTTTCTAAGTGATTTTCTTATACTAACGGATAGCTCTCTACATTACTCGTTTGATAATTTAGTTATAATTATATTTTATATAGACTATTTATCGAACCAGTCCAGTAAATGAATTGCCGTTGATGAATTTTTTTATAAAACCTGACATCTAAATGCTCGATGTGGTAACCAAAACTCTTTAACGAATGACACGACCGATATTTTTCAAATCAAATTTCTTTCTCGTTTATCACTAAACGTAAACCTCCAGGTCACACGGTGATAACGGCAACCTCAATCCCATTCTAATGCCAATCTACGAAGACATACTACTAGAAAGCTCAAGAATTTCAAGACTAAGACTTCCGCAAACTCTGATATTAAAGCTTCAAGATAATGCACAAGTATGAGCATGTTTGGTCAAAAACAAAAAGATCGCAAGATGAGCATAGCGAAAAAGACAATGACAGTAGGCTCAAAGTCAAGATCACAAACATGAAGGGAACAAGCTTACAACAAACTACACGAAGACAAAAGACCAGAACACTCGAGCTTAAACGACAAAAGCAATCTCACTGATCTCATGAAAGAGTGTCATCAATGAACTCACTTCGGGGGAGATTGTTAGCCTCATTTTTATTGAGTCAATAAAGGAAGCTCGTTCCCACCCAATTAAATTTGGTGTTCAAGACCCGTCAAATACATCGGGGGAGATTGTTGCGCCTCAATTTTAATGAGTCAAACAAGGAAGTTCGTCACATCTACGAAGGAGCCTTCGGTCTTTAAATCGTTTAGATGTGTAATAGGATAATATCAGGAATCGGTCTCGATAGTTTAATTTAATATTGTATAAAGTTTTCGGTTGTAAATCCCAAGCAAAACCCGAGCCCGGGTCCTAGTTAAATATCCCGCTGTCACTTTTAAGTGTCGAGGTAGAGACGAACTTTTTCCCTTGGAAAGTAGTTTGTTGAAAATAGTCAAAAATATCTATTTCTTTTTCTCGGTCAATTTCTCTCTACCTCAATCTCTCTCTAAACAACTCAATCTTTCTTTCCTCATTTCTAGTTCCGTTTTCGTGATCGATTTGTATGAAGTGTAGTGTTAACGGTATCCTACAAGGATATGATCAAGAAGAGGCATTGAGTTGAAATAGCATATGAAATAGTTAAAGATGATGATGAGTAGCAATTGATTCCTATACCTCTAGCCAGCAGAACCTCCAGTGATTGTTTGAATACAAGATTTTAAAAAAAGAATAATGGGGCACTATCAATTGATAAGAGCATATGTAAGTTCAAAAAGTTACTCCTATAATGATTAGGATGTCTTCAGAATAGTGATAGAAAGACTTAGAGCACGGGCATGTATCTCTATGCTAGCGGTAGGTGTTACTGATGTTCTCAATGAGTGGTTCTGGGGTGGGGTGCAGGTGGGGTGAGCTAACATCGTACAGAGCGGAGACTATGATTCGCAAAGATCTGCTAGACGTTAGCGATGCAGGCCGTTAGTCACATGGAGTGAGTTTAGTTGGGTGATACTTAAATGTTAATAGGTATTGAGGCCCTGCAGATCTGAGAAGAGAGACAGCGTGAAGAGTAAGGTACTACTCTTTATCGACCAAGGTGGCATATAGAGCTTGACGCTAGTAGTAGGAAGTGTCTTTATATGGTCGTTGATCTTGGTATGATGTGCATCTGTATCTGGTAGAGAGGGGTTGGATTTAGACTCAGACTAGCTTGACGGTTCCTTTATATATTATTTTATGCGGTATTATCTGAGCTGGAACTATTCCCCAGGACATCCGTCTCTTAACAGATGCGACTCTCACTCTGGCTATGTGAAACTCAGAAAGGCGTACATCAGAGATCGTGTGACAGGGGTTGGAATGAGATCGCGTGTGAGTGCAAGGTAGGATGTGATGTATGCGACTCGGTGGGAGCCGATGCGAAGTGGGGCGTTGTCTAATGTAGGGAAAAAACACTAACGAAACGACAACCGTTAATGCAAGGAGTATTAGGAAGATGCATTCCGTCCTGTGTAGGTACGAGGGAGGAAGGGGGACTTGGATATTATAAGTATGCGATTGAAAACTTGGTCAAGAACCTGAAGGACATGCGAGCTCTCACACAAGTAGGGTTCTGGGTTGTAGAGGGATTAGATGGGTTATTAGTAAAGAGACTTCGAAGGCGTGTGAGGAGTAATATATGACGAATAGGCAATCTGTCTTGCGAAGGTATTAGAGCTTATAGTGGGTGTATAGTCTCGACGTCTAGGCAGCTTAAGCTGTATAGGTACAAAGGGGTGATGCAGGGTATAGCGGCACTCGTACTGATTATCACAGAGATAATGCTGAAGATTAGTTAGGAGAGTGTAGAGAGAGGGATATGTTTACTGAGCGGGGGGGGGCGAAGAGGCTGCTGGAGATATATGACGTGTGCACAGATGTGGTATTACGGATGGATAGTGAGTTGTAACAGCCGAGGTGTTAGAGGTATAGTATGTTGAAGTGTTAGCTAGGCTGGGTTAGGCGGTATGAGTCGACACAGTGTGTAGAGAGATGTGGAGCTTGCGTGCGTCGATGGTGGGGGGGGTGTAGATTGAAAGCGAGAGAAGAAAAGCTGACTAGGTAGTAACACTAGTGTGCGAGAGTAAGGGAGGACTAAGATCACTGGAGTGAAATATGAGTTATTGAATAGAGCGCCGGTTCTATTCATGCTGGAGGAGGGGTTTAAAGTTAGTACAGTTTAGCAGGAGGCTTCGTGAATCTGGGTAATGAGAACAGTGTAAGACTTAGAGCTCTGGGGGTTCAGGTGGGTTGGTATGTCGGAGTTATATGCACGAACTTGGGTCTGTAGGGGTGAAGAATAGCAGTGCTAGAGTAAAGTTAGTACTGCTGGTGAAAGTACTTACTACTGCTTGTGTTCAGTTACAACTGCTGAAAAGATTACAACTGCTATGAAAGGATAATGATAGAGAAGAGATCAATGCCTTATCAAAGAAGAGATAAAGATTGATTGGAGAACAAGAATACTTACGAAGATAAGTATTAAGTTATTTTTGTAAAAGATATGTATAAGTTATTTGTTTAGAAGATCATGATAACTTAGGAAAGTATTATAAGCCTTGTAGGACTCCTTGGTGTATAAAAGGATGTCCTAGGGCATAATGTTAGATATACATCTTTGTTATTCGTAGCTTCAAGGTTTTGTAAACCCTAACACTATTAAGAGTGTTCGTTTGATATTGAGGCTGAAAGTTTGGTAGATCATTGTTATTACTCTTTGTTCTTTACTGTTTCATTAGAATTCTTCTTAATATCATTGACTAGATTCCGCATAGTATTTGATATTCATAATCAAAGTTTGTGTTATAGTTATCTTGGATTTATTCAATATAACTAAGCTTTAACAAGCTAAGCAAGATCTATTCAAGTGGGATCAACATTTACAGTTTTGGCCCAAAAAGTATACAAGTTTCAAAATGTGCAAGTTTTCCCCTCAAAGCACTATTTGGTTTGCATTTTTAGTCCAAATTTCATATACTTTGTATTTTTGAATTCAATTTCATTTGGCAGCTTTTAGCTTATCACAATAAGCTGAAAGCTTATAGCTTTCGGGGTTTGTTTCAAAGCTTATAAAAGTGATAGTAGAGCTTATTTGAATAGCTTTTGAGATCAGCTTATAGCTTATAGCTTGTAGGGATGCAAAAACGATTTTGTTTTAAGCTTTAAAGGGCATGTTTGGTTTTGGAAAATCAAACCAATGGTTTTATGGTTCAAAAGCTTATACAAGTGGCTTAATTAAAGCTTATAAATGATCTATAACACATCAAGAGCTTATTGAACGAGTTATACGACTTACTAGGTGTTATCACGATTCACCCTTATAACATGAGATCCGGAGGTATGGTAAAATGGAAAAGAAATTGATCCAGAAAAGATAAGAGATGGGAAGTTGTGTGTGTGCTTTAGATAAAACACACACACATACACTTTTACAAATGTGAACTTCACCCCTCCATGGAAGTATGGAGGGGGTATTTATAGTCTTAGTGACACACAACTATGGTAGCTTGTCATTATTAGTCCCTATGTGTCACGCTATAAATAAACTAATGTAATTCCTTGTTTGTCACCATATTTTAAGGCTAACACTAGGACTTATGATGGTTCAAATGGCTTGGTATGGATCGAATAGCCCTTGGAGATGAATCAAGAACCTTTCTATCTTACACCTTGGTCTCTACCTTGGCTTATACCCTTCTTTCTCTTCTTTGGCTAGAACTAGATCAAAAACAAGTGAAAGTGTTTGATATAATTGTGTGTTGTGAAAATGTGTGTGTGTTCGAGTATTTATAGGATAAGGAAGTTAAGATAGCTAAGTCTTGCATCCATAGCAAGATGTAGTGACTAATGAAAGCTAGGGTTCTAGCTTAAAGAGGTGTAAGGTGGTGGGAGGGGTTCGAATAACAAAGGTGGTGACAAGGTGGTGGTGAGGTGTCGACATGGTGGTAAAAGGGTGATGACAAGGTGGTGAGTCATGGTGGAGGAAATCAACTTGGTCTTGGCTTGGTTAGTAGCTAGTTCGACTAGTTAGGGTTTCGGTTAGGGTTTCATTTGGTTTGTACGAGCATGAGGTGGAGTGGAGGGAAGAAGTAACTCAAATGTGGTGCATGGAAGAGTTGTAAATTATGCTTAAAGTATGGTACGAATGGCTTATAAGAGTTTGGAGGGAAATGGCTTAGTTTGAATGTTGTGCATAATCAGCTTGTACCCTAGCTTCAAATAGTGGTACGTAGGGTTTGGCAAAAATGGAGGGAAAATGTATTTTAAATATTATGCATGGTTAACTTGTACGTATACCTTATAGGTTAGTACATTTGGATTGCATGTAAAATACATGTGGTTAGGGTTTTGGTATAAACCTTAACGTGTAAAATCCGTTTTATGTTAAACGTTTTGAATGGTACGTTAAATAAATAACGTACATAGTAAAATGGATGTTAGAACGTATTACTTGACATATTACAATGTTTAGTTGACATAAACATTAATGGAGTTGGTGTTGGTAGGTGCGTGAGCTCGTTTATTTAGAAATGTAAGTTACGTTACATAATTGAATGAAATATCTAATACATTGATATAAAAAAATATCTGTGAAAATGGTTGTATTAAATACAATAGGTGGAATATTACCTTAAAATAATATTGTGGAAAATTGTGGGTTGTTATAGTTATTTACAATGCTTTGCCAAGAAAAGAATATGAACGAATTTTCATGTGTAATACGGCAAAAGAAATTTGGAAAACTTTGTTAATCACCCATCAAGGTAATAACCAAGTCAAAGATAACAAGATCAACCTTTTGGTACAACAATATGAACAATTCGTCATTTCTGAAGACGAATCTATAGATAGTGCTTCTACTAGATTTAATACTATTATTACTAGTCTAAAAGCTCTTGATGAAGGTTATTCTAGAAAGAATTATGTTAGGAAGTTTCTTAGGGCTCTACATCCTAAATGGGGAGCAAAGGTCACAGCGATTGAAGAGTCGAAAGACTTAATATCACTGTCACTTGATGAACTCATCGGGAATCTCAAAGTTCACGAGATGATCATCAAGAAAGATTCTGAAATAGTCAAAGCTAAGGGAGAAAGTAAAACTCTCGCTTTAAAATCAGAGAAAGAATCTAGTGATGAGGAGTGTTCGACTTTCGAAAGTGAAGACGAAGAATACACCATGGCGGTAAGAGACTTCAAGACATTCTTCAAAAGAAGAGGAAGATCTGTAAGGCAACCTAGGAACGACAAAAAGACCTTTCAAAGAAACCGAGATGACAAGAATGGTAAAAGTAAAAGGAAGTGTTTTAGATGCGGAGACCTAAATCATCTTATTGAAGAATGTACAAAACCACCAAGAGAAAAGAACCAAAGAGCATTCATTAGAGGTTCTTGGAGAGATAGAGGTGAAGAAGATGATGAAAAGATTAAAGACGAAACGTGTCTCATAGCTCAAACGTCAAATGAGGTATGTTCTGATTCCTCTTACTTTAGTGATGAAAACTCATCAATAGATGATTTAGCTCTAGATAATGAATATGACAAACTATGCAAAATAAGTCTAAAAATAATCACAAAGAACAAAAGATTAAAAGCCGTTAGAAATAGCTTAGAAAATGAGCTTAGTGAACTAAAAGAAAAATTGTCCACATTCGAGAAAAACAAGGGAGTTGATCTTGAATGTACAAAATGTCAATTGCTTAGAATTAAAAATGAAAAACTTAAAGAGGAAGCTATTAAACTAACAAAATTTTAAAAGAGTGCACATTGCTTAAATGAAATGTTGAGTAATTAAAAACCCTCCAAATATAAATTAGGTTTCAAATTTAATTCACTTGAAGCATCAACTAATGGAACTAAGGAAATAAAATTTGTGAAATCTAAAAAAGAAACGTCCCCTGGTGGAGGTCCCTTAAATAAGGGCGGCCCTCATATAGCAGAGGCGGCCCCCAAAGCAATTATGAGACCACCAGTCTGTTCACCAGGTTCTGAGAAATCTATTTCTTTTCAAAAATCTATTTTGGGTCCTAGACCAAAACATAATGGTAAACAACGTTAGAGTTCCAGTTGCTAGTGATAATGAAGTTAAACGATTTTACAAGCCATCGTTAAAACCCGAAGTTGGATTTTCAAAATCAAACTTTAGACCAAAAAATCTACCACCTAGAAGAGTCAATAATAATTATCCTCGTCCTAAGACACCGCAACCAAAAAGGAAAGTTGGCCGACAAAACCAACCTCATACTTTTCCCTTAACTTGGAATAATTTCCAACGTCAAAGTTACATGCCATGGGAAATGTGTCTTCCATTTCCACATCCCAATCAATTGCATAAAATGCAAGGGATGTTTAGCGCTAACAACTTTGGACCAATGAGACATTGGGGACCAAATGTTTTAGTTATTGTCTTATATAAATAGATATGCCTTGGAGTCGACTTAGAACCCGATGAGTGGATAAAAGATAGCGGATGCTCTAAACACATAACGAGAAACTGAAAGCTCTTTTCAAGCTACAAGGCATACAACGGAGGTAATGTTATTTTTGGTAGTAGTCTTCACGGTAACATCATTGGAAAAGGTACGATTTCGATTGATTCTCTCAAAATAGATAATGTAGAACATGTAGATACCTTAAGATTTAACTTGCTAAGTATAGGACAAATATGTGATAATAAGTGTAGAGTAACTTTTTATGAACATGATAGTGAAATCACTAAGGATGGTAAGGTTATAAGTAGAGGTATTAGGAAGAAAGGCTTATATGTTATGAAATTAGAAAATAAGCCAGAAGACAAAATTTGTCTTGCAACGATTGATGAAAACTCCACATTGTGGCATAGGAGATTAGGTCATGCTAATATGCGTCTCATTCAATCGTTCGCATCTAAGGAATTAGTTAGAAACTTACCTAAGCTTAAGTTTGATCAACACTTCTGTAATGCTTGCAAATTGGAAAACAAGCTCACGCTAGTCACAAAGCTAAGAATATAGTCTTAACGACTAGATGCTTAGAACTCCTTTATATGGATCTCTTTGGTCCATCCGCCATATGGAGTTACGGAGGAAATCTTTACACCTTAGTCATAGTAGATGACTACTCTAGGTATACTTACACAAGATTTCTTAAGAATAAAACCAAGGCTTTTGAGCAATTTGAAATCTTTAGTAAGAAAATACAAAATCAATTAGGATGTTTAATAGTGTCAATTAGGACGGACCACGGTAGAGAATTTGATAATGAAGTGCAATTTGGAGAGTTTTGTGATGCCAACGGTATTACACATAACTTCTCGGCTCTACGCACTCCACAATCAAATGGCGTAGTAGAAAGGAAAAATAGGACACTACAAGAAATGAGTAGAACCATGTTGAATTAACAATCGTTACCACAAAAGTTTTGGTGTAATGCCGTAGATACTTCAACATATATCCTTAACCGAATTCTAATTAGAGCTATCTTAGGTAAAACACCATATGAACTCTTAAGAGGTAGGAAACCTACTCTTGATTACTTTAGAGTGTTTGGAAACAAGTGCTTCGTCTTAAATACCAAAGACTACCTTACTAAGTTTGACCCAAAGTCATACGAAGGTGTCTTTTTAGGTTACTCCCAAAATTGCAAAGCCTATATCATCCTTAATAAACACTCCATGAAAATCAAAGAATTACTCAATGTGACATTCGATGACACTCCTCCACCCTCTAAGACATCACCCTTGGTGGATGATAATTTAGATGAAGAAGAAGCAATTAAGGTTACTGAAAAGAGAAACTTAGAAAATGGCATTGAGGATGAAATTTTAGAAATTGATGAAATAGTCAATATTAAGGAATCTAGGAAACATCCATTAGAAAATGTCATAGGAAACCTTAACCAAAGAACTCTTAGGTCACAAGCCCAAAACCAAAATAACTTCTTTTGTTTTATATCTACTATAGAACCTAAGAATGTGAATGAAGCCATAACAGATGAAAGTTGGTTAATCGCTATGCAAGAAGAATTGAATCAATTCATTGCAAACAATGTTTGGGAGTTAGTACCATAACCTAAGAATATGACAATCGTAGGAACTAAGTCGTTGCAAACGATGTTTTGGAGTTAGTTCCACAACCTATGAATATGACAACCATAGCAACCAAGTGGGTGTTTAGAAATAAGTTAGACGAGAACGGTGTTGTTTCTCGAAATAAGGCTAGGTTAGTTGCTCAAGGATATAATCAACAAGAGGGCATCGATTATGATGAAACTTATGCCCTAGTTGCTAGACTTGAGTCTATTAGAATACTATTAGCTTATGCTTGTGCTTTAGATTTTAAGCTATTCCAAATGGATGTAAAAAGTGCATTCCTGAACGGTTTTATCAATGAGGAGGTATACGTGGCACAACCTTCAGGATTCATTGACTTCAAGAAACCATATCATCTTTATAAACTAAAGAAAGCTTTATATGGTCTTAAACAAGCACCCAAAGCTTGGTATGATAGATTAAAAGCTTTTCTTATTAAACATGAATACAAAATAGGAATGGTAGATAACACACTTTTTACTAAGAAGAAAAGTTCAAATCTCATCATCGTTCAAATATATGTCGATGACATTATATTCGGCTCGACTTGTCAAGACATGTGTGATGAATTTGCCAAAATCATGCATGACGAGTTCGAGATGAGCATGATGGGTGAACTTAACTTCTTCCTTGGATTACAAATAAAACAAATGGAAGATGGTATCTTCTTTAATCAATCTAAATATATTAAAGAAATGCTTATGAAATTTGGCTTTGTAAGATTCAAACTAATTGAATACCCCCATGTCCTCCAATACTTAAACTCATGAAAGATGAAGAGTTTGAGTCTGTCGATAGTACCAAGATCGAGTCATGATAAGTAATTTTACTTTACCTAACGAAAATGTAGGCCTGTATCATGTTTAGTGGTACTGCCTTTATGCCCGCTTCCGAGGCTCTAAAACCTCTCTTCTTGAAGGGGTTATGCGTATCTTTCCAATACATTAAAGCCTACGCACTTAGGATTATGGATCCTAAGGGGACCCGGCATAGAAATTAGTTATGCCGACTCTAATCATGCGGGAGATTATGTGGACCGAAAGAGCACTAGCGGTATTTGTACGTTCGTGGGATGTTGTTTACATCTTGTTCTCAAAAGGAAACAAACCGTCTTGCTATATCCTTACGCCAAAGCCGAAGTCGTAAGCTCCGTAGCAGCATGTCAACAAGCACCTATGGTGAATCAAGCTCTATCGACTACGAGGTTTCAACTTGAGACGTCATCAGATCCACTGTTGACAATAATGCGTGATTGACCTTAGCAAAAACCCAGTGCAACACTCTCGAACCAAACACATCGAAATTCGTACAAAAACAAATACCCCCTCTCTTCCACCATTGACGAACCATGACTCAAAACCACTAAAACCTTTAAATCAAACACTAAAACATAAATTGAAGATCAAATCAACACTAATAATCAATCCTAACACTATAAATATCATTAATTTTAAGTCATTTCATCTACTTTCTTTCTAATTTGTGTCTAGGGTTCATATTGATCAAAAACTCAAAACTGAGGATTTTCATTTTTCTTTTGTTTATGTGCAAATAGGACTATAATAACACAATGTATAACTAATATGCTTCCCATTGACATAGGATTTGCATGATTGAAGAGTGTTTGTCAAAATTTGTTTTCGCAACAAAACCCCAATCTTATTTTAAAATCACTCACGTTAAGAGCTCCATCAAAATGCTTTTATGCATTGTTAATACATTCTAAAGGATTTTTGCATACATGCATAATGATCTCATGAACAAAATTTGAGATACATACTTCATATGTATTTTTCGACATGTTTGGATGAGCAAAATTAATTTAAGGAGTGTTTAGGTTAACTCATAGGATTTTATTTTTAGAGTCAAGTTAGCCGCAACACTACATTTGTTACATATAGGCACACACTAGTTACTAATTCCTATTAACATTACAAGTTCACAATAATAAAACATGATATTACTTTTCTATATAGGTGACAATGCCTCTTAAAACTGCTGAAGACCACCAAAACACAAAAGGCTACATTCCAAAAATATCACACGAATACACCTCACCTTTAAAAGAGATGCTTAAGAATCTTGAAAGTCGTTGCATTCATGAGGGTCGGGTAGTTTTTCAAGATTTTGACAATTTGGTCTATGTTGAGTACATATTCAGTCATATTGGGTTTAATTGACTTCTCAAAATCAATGAACAAATATGTCCACGTTTTATCCTCGATTTTTACAATGAATACCGAGTCAACTATACTTTAGAGGGTTAAATGCTAATCGAGTTTGTCATTCAAAATAAATTCTTTTCTTTCACTATCGAAGAATTTGGTCAATTTCTTAGTATTCCCACAAATGGTGCATGTTCGTTTACCGACAAGTGGTCTCTTGACAATTTGCAGCATAGTGTCCTTATGAGTGGTCCTTATCAAACCAATCCTCCTTGTCCCGATGAAATTAAAAATTATGTTCAAGAGGAACGAGAGGGTCCGGTCACCCGTATTCGTCATAAAAATGTCATTACTGTCGAAGAAAATAAAATTTTAACCCGTGAAATTGTCACCGTAGTGAAATCTTAGGTTGCAATTATTTGGGAAAATGTATTTTGTCTTGGGGGTAACCGGGATCATGTTCCCGCGTGTTTGTGTCACATGATCAATTGTATCGCTAGGTCTGAGCAATATAATCTCGCATATTTTATTGCAAAACGTATGGAGTTAGTCACTAAACAACCTCGGTTGATTATGCCATACAGCATGTTATTAACTCGCTTGTTTAAACATGTCATGACCATTAGTCACGGGGTGTTAGATGATTACTATGACTTGCACGATCATGTCATGTATCCTCTTACCGCTCAACAAGAGCAAAAGACTCGAAAGTATTATGGCACGAAAAGAGGTCGTCACTCCACTTCCTCTTCCTCCGCCTTTGGTCAACCATCCTCCTCTCATCTCAATGATGATAATGATGATGATGATGAAAATGTCAAAGGGACCTCGCGTACAAGCACTTCTTCCCCTACTCATTTTGTAAATTCATTAATAAATGAGGTTCCTCGAGTCTTTGAAAACCCACCAAATATTAACCCCGACATGGAACCCTTCTACACCCTCCAAACCGAAATTCTAAACCGTCAAGTTCAATTGAGATATGAGCATCATGGTGGATTAAGGTCAATCGGGAAGGGCATAAAAACTTGTGGAGAAATATGAAGAAATAATCAATTTGGAAAATTGCCTTAAGACAATATATCTATCTTTACTACTTAGTTATATTTGTTGGTATTTATCTTTATTACCTACACTTCGGTACTATAACTTATAATGCTTAGGAGGATTTTTAGTACTTAATTTGGGCAACGTAACTTGCCTTGGATGATCGTTTCATTTTATCATCCTAAAACTTGCTTGCATGCACTTTGATACACTATGGTTATTTCTATGATATTATGCATGCTTGATTAGTTCTTAGTCAATATGCCTAAGTTTGCTTCTCTAATAAAACTTAGGATAGCTAGTCTTGGGAATTTGATTACTAGGAAGTATTAGGTTATTCGTAATGAAATAAGATTGACTGCAAAAGGAAAAATATGGGAAACTTTTTCTGTACAGGATTTACAAAAATCAGGACAAACTGGAAAATTTTCGTTACTCTAGAAAACGACCCCCATAAATATAGGGCGGCCCCCAAATATATCTGGAACCGCCACCATATATATGGGACCGCGAACATGAGTCAAAGAATTTTTATTGTGTCTCCTAATTTTCCGTGCAGTTGACCAACCTTTCTTCTGGACCCAGCTACATCTTCTGCATTTTGCTAAACTATTTTTGGAATCTCCCTTCCTAAACCTCCTGCTTTACCTGTTTAATCCACTCCTTCTAAATTAAATAATCATCCTTACCATTCTTCTTATCATCTTCATCTCCTTCATATCTTTCTTCCATGGCTTTCACTCAAGCCTCCTCCTCTAACCCTTCCAAGAAAATCAAACTAACCATCATTCCACCTAGACAACTCTTTTTCAACATCTCTAGTGATGAAGATGTTACTATTACCCCTTCTCCCATGACAACATCCTCTTCTCCATCTCCACCAAATGCACCATCAAAAACTCCGTCAACCAAAGATACATCATCTACCTTTGGCACTACCTCTTCCTTATTTGAATCAAAACCTCAATCCTCACCTCCTACTTCTAATGACATACCCTCTCCTCAATCATCCAATCCTTTTCTTAATAATCTCATGGATGCCCCTCAAAGACCCTCACACCTAATTCCACTCCAAAGTCATCCTTCCTTAGATATCACTCTTTCCTTGTCACCAATCGCTCTTCCTGATCACATTCTTGATACCCCTTCACCACCTTCACCAAAACCACCTCTCATGGGTCATCCCATTTATTTCAACTATCATGACTATCATGGATCAACTTGTCTTTGTTGCTTTTACAACCGAAATCTTATCTTCTCTCTTAGGGATGAGATGAACTTAATGTTTGCTCACATTGAGTATCTTCTTACTTCCGCCATTGCTTCACTCTTTCCACCTCACCGTTAAAAATTTGGTCATGTCACCTCATAATATGTCGCCCTAACCTTTTACTCAAAGTCATTTCCTATGAATCAAGGATCATCTAGGACTTATGTAGTATTAACTTTATTTACCTTATGTAGTAAGTTTAGATTTTGGTGTAATTCATGAATTAATGTTCCTTTGTAAGACTTAGCTCTATTTTCCATTAGTATTGTTTGTAATCTATGCTTCTTGTATGAGTTTCTTAAGTGATGAATAAAACTACTTAATGGTTTACTTGCATGGATTGTTATATTGCTATTAGTTAGAAATGTTTTCTTGCACTTGTACTTCTTACTTTTTTTTTGTAGCAAAAATCTCATAAGATCGATCCCTTGGTGCCCCAAACGAGGGGGAGCATACATCAAGGGGGAGTCTTGGCATCGTCGATTTCTTTCTCTCTACATTTCGACGATTATCCTTTTTGACTTCGACAAAAAGGAGGAGAAATGGATCAAAACTCATTAATAACTTGAAAACTTTATTTTTAAAAAAAATGAGTTTATATTTTGTCATCATCAAAAAGGTGGAGATTGTTAATACAAATAATGTCTAAAAATGTTATTTATATTTT
>BQNB010149339.1:0-16182 GCA_026074375.1 Tanacetum coccineum | reverse complement strand
AACTCTTAGCCTTTATGGGGCACAAGGCATCATAATCCAGAATTACAATGTCAAGGAGCATGTTTAACCCCATCTTATGCCTCGGGTCAAAGTTCTGAACAACGATACTCGATATAATTCGTCCAATACAAAATCAGTAATTATACAGTCTCAGGTCTGACCATACAATTGCTGTATTACCTTGTTTTGCAATTCACCTAAGACTGTCTTTGAGTAAAGAACAATCTCAACTGATTTCATACTTGGATGGCAAATGACTTAATTTTAAAGGTATAAGAATTTTGATAAAAATAAGGTACCAAAATTGTGTATAAGGAAGCATGCATACAACCTTATAACACTAGTAATTTTAAAACATTTCCATTTTCGTTATAAAAACTTCTATAAATAGAAGTCTCATAATTTTATAAACCACATGCCATTTATAAAATTAGCGTTACCATGTTTTCAACATTTCTAAGTATAAGTAACCTTACTATAAATAAGGTTAATTCCCCAATAAAAATAATCAAACCCTAGTAACGATTATGACATACTTAAAATATTGTTTAAAACCGTTTATGTAAAATTTGTGTGTTCTTGTGATGTTCCGTCGCGGATTCCCTTGCGGAAACCACTAAACCCCTGCGTTATAGAATGTTTGCAAGAAAATTACAAATTTACATATATAGTCCATGATTTAGCAAAGTGTACGTATCAATATACACACAATAAGCATTTTAATAATGTACTTTTAGTCATATTAATTTTGAAAATCATTTTGCATAATTATATAAAATACACCACTATATAAAACATGCAAAACATATTTACCAAATTTAATCATACTAAACAAAATCATTTACGCAATTAAAATAATAATTCAACAAAAGTCTTCTTAATTTTTGTAATTAAACAATTAATTCACGTAATGATCTCATGCATACCATACTAAAAAAGTGTAGATCCCAATCTGAATAGATCTTTCTAGCCTGTTAAGGGTGGTAGCTAATCTGGATAGATCCAAACTAACTACAAGAGAAACAATGACTATGAACAATTATAAGTTATGCGGAAACTAACTTATATTGCTAAGAAGAACAATGAATAAAACTAAACTTTGATTTCTATTAATCTGCTAGGTTACAGATTACTAACTATGAATATTGATACTTGTGTTGTATTGTTGTTGTTGTCTTCTAACTAATGCCGTAGGGTTCCTTTTATACACCAAGGATAACCCTAATGGGCTTACAAAACGTGTGAGGAGATAATGCATATCTATTCCTAATTTAACTCATGCATATCTCCTAACAGCACTAACTATTATATGCTAGCAGCACTAACTTACTACTAACAACACTAACTATACTAGCAGTACTAACAATGTACTGGCAGTACTAACTATACTCTAATCAGTACTAAAGACTTAGTTTATTTTCTTCAATCTTTCTCAGCAGCACTAAATCTTCACTAGCAGCACCAATGTTGAACCAACAACAGTAAGTTGTAAAGTCTTCTAAAACCTAACAATCCTCCCCTAAACATGATGTTTACTTGTCAACCTTCATGTTTCTTCATCTTGAGCTTCTTGAACACCAGGAGGATGTATCCAAACACTTTACAACCTTTTAAACTTCAACTTTGATTAGCTTCCAGTCTTTTCAGCAACACAGCAAAAATACCAACTAAGTTGGCTATGTAGTTTTTGGCAAACTACCAACCATAAACGGATTTGATATTTCTTTACCAGTAGCCGTTTGCTCTGGAATAGCCAATGCTTCATTGCTATAACATGGTGCACTGATAACCATATAGTTTTTAGTAAACTACCAACTATCAACGGATTTGAGATGTCTTTACCAAGAGCCGTTTGCTTTGGACTAGCCAACTCTTTACTGTGAAGCATGGTGAGTTGAGAACCATATAGTTTTTAGCAAACTATCAGCTGTAAACAGATTTGAAAAGTCTTTACCAAAAGCCGTTTGCTTCTGGACTAGCCAGTTCTTGATGTCTGTTAGACATGGTGAACTGATGACCATTTGTTGCGTGGTTAGAAAACCAACACTCAAAGATCCTTCTCACTCCTATCTTGGTCCCCAAACTCATCAATCTATTTTTGAATAAATCTGAGCAGATCAAAAATAGCTCCACCTTCAGATTTAGTAGTCAATCTCAACTCCATCATCCTCTCAAGGGTTTCCCTTATAAGTGGATACCTTCTTTCTGTAAGCATGTGAATTTCAGTACCATCTTTTAATGCCAAGATATGAACTCTACAGTTTTCATAGAAAGTCTAACTCTTAATAATCCATTTCTCTTTATTCTTCCAAATATCATCATCTGCAGTACAAAGTAGTCTTGAGCAGATACAGCTTCCATTTCAGAATTTCATGCATCAATATTATCTTGTGTACCTGTACTATGATTAGCTTCTTTTGGACTTGCAGTTTTGTTAGCTTGATTCTCTGATCTCACAGGCGGATAATTCATTGAATCAGTTAAATAATCAAGATCAAACAGCCAATTAGGTCCTTTCCCATGCAACATTTGGTTTATTTTCTAAAAAGGTTATATGCAGGTTTTCTTCAACTCTCTTGGTTTCTAAATTGTATACCCTAAAAGTCTTGCTATTTAGGGAATACCCAACTAAAAACCCTTCATCAGATTTCCCATCAAACTTGCCCAAGTGGTCAATGGTATTCAAAATTGTCACATGGCACCCAAAAGGTCTTATATAGCTTATGATTGATATTTTACCAGTTATAAGTTCATAAGGTGTCTTATTTTGAGGCTTGGTCACTAATACCCTATTAAGGACATAACAAGCAGTACTAACTGCTTCAGCCCAAAAAGTGTAAGGTAAAAATGAATCTGCTAGCATCTTGTTCTAGCGCCTCAATTAGGGGTCCTGTTTTTCCTATCAACAACTCCATTTGGTTGCTAGAGGTCTGGGCATTACTGTATTACCTCTTGATCCCTTTTATTTTGGCCCACAGAATTCATTAATGTCCTGTCTGTTCTTGATTTGTTACCATTATCACATTCTTATAGTTTTACATTTTGTTTAATTGGTTCTCAATTTGTTTATAAAGGTCCTTAAGGATTCCACTAGTTTCATCCTTAGTCTTTAAAAGAACACCCAAGTAAACCTGCTTAAAAATCTCAGTTGTTAGCCAATCGGCATTAAAAGTCTTATGGTTATTGTCCTTACATTGTGGGTCCAATAGTCCATATGTAAAAGCTGTAAGGGTTGACTAATAGAGCTTCACTTAGCTTTAGCCTTACAGGTGCTTGTGTTGCTTTCTTTTCTAACAAGCAACAAGGTGTGGTCAATATTTGAAAAATCTTTGAAGGGTGAAACCTCTTACAAGGTTTCCCCTTTTACTAGGTTTGTTTAAATTTTTAAAATTTACTTGACTAGCATCATATGCCAATTGTTAGGTTATCATTATCTGTTGCCTTTGCAATCAACAAAGTTATACCTCTAGTAGGAACTATGTTCTATTGGTTGAAAACTGTAAATAGTGTTTTGTCTGCCGGACTCTAATTTATAAATTATTTTCATCATGGCAAATTAAAGTCAGGTGACAAACACAAGACATAAGAGTCTGGTGAAGAGAACTTTCTTCTTTTTGGGTCACACATCTTGTGAACAGAAAAGAGTTTTATTTTGCTTAGTGATTTCACATCAGTTCTCTTTCCCTCAAATCTAACTTTCCTAGCTTATTTATTTTTCCATTTAACTGTTAATTTGACATTAACTCACTCATAAAGCTAAAGGGCCCACCATTTTATAGTCTTGATATTCAAAACTAGGTAGGCTTTCCTTCCCCCTCCTAGGTCATGTGCCTGGAACATACACTATCAACTATTCCTTTGTTCTTTAAAGATTTTTTGTGGATCTTCTGCACATCAAATAAGAGAAATAGTTTATCTTAGGGACCAAGCCATTGTGACTTGGATTGCCTAGTGGTCTTTAGAATTTGACATTTTTTTACTAGAGTTTGATCCACTATTGTATTTGGAGACTTTGTTCCAGTAGTGTCTTTTGGATCTCCAATTATAACTTGCTGAGGCCTTAACAGTGTTTCCTTATTGCCCCCAACAACACTAACTGTTTTGTCCCCGACAGTATTAATTTTATGACTTGTAAAATTTGTTTTTGGTGCTGCTGTTCTATTAAATGGCCTTCTAATAGTTGAATGAGACTTATAAAAGTTATTTTTCTTGGTCTAATTTCATTCACCAATGGGTTAAGCTGTATTAAAATTTCTTAGATAAGTACTAGTGTTGTGCTTGGACTAGAAAGATTTTGTTCTTGCGCATTAATGGAAATATTGCTAGTTTTAGTTAGTAAATACTTTGGAACAAACTGGGTTGTTTGGTGATTCAATCTTTTGCACATTGTTTCCACTGTATGTTCTCCCCTTTGACCAGTACCCTTACCCTTCTGTTTGTTCATTCAACCTGTTTAGCCATTCTTTTCTCATGTAAGTCACAATCTCTAATAAGATGGCTAAATCTACCACATACAAAGCATGCTTTTTTAGTGAAACCATATCCCAAACCCAGCTTTTTGGACATTAAACCATTCCAGTCTCTCTTGTCAGCTTTAGGACTTGGATACTTCGTGTTTTGTTCTTTAACAGTTTCCCTAGAGTTCTTACATGCTTAACAGTAATTAACAAAAGCAAAACTAGGTTTTCTTTCTTTTGAAGGTTTAATCAATATTCATCATCACTGTCTGACTCATATCATCAATAGATAGGTTGCATTAGACCAAACTTCAGGTTTACTGACAGCCTTTGGGTTTCATATACAGCTGGTTTTGGCACAAATTCAAGGTGTTTCTACACTAGATTTATATTATAATATTTCAAAATGAGACTATAATCACTGATATTTAGCAGCAGATTCACTAGTTTTAGACTATTTTAGACCATATGTAAAATTTAACTCATCTATTCCAAAATCAGATTTAGGAGGCATGTAGATCCCTGTCATTGGAGGGGGAACTGCATGCATTACTTCAACTTTTGCAAATCTATCATACACAAGACTATCTTCTAACATCAACTTAGACCTACTATCAAATACACTTTCAAGAACTTCATTTTCATACTTTAAAACACTTCATGTATTTGATCTCCCATACCCATGCACAGATTTGTCCATAGCACTCAGCTGCTATTTAGCTGTTTACTAATAGACCTTTTAGAAGAACTTTGAAATTTTTCAAAGTTTGTTTTTAAATTCTTCTTTTTCTTTTACAGCTTATGCTAATAATTTCTTTGATAATGAGCACTATTAGCTTTATTATCTCTAATCAATTTTAATAAAAACTTATTTTTTTCTTCTTTAAAAAGTTGATTTTGTTGATGACAGACTAATTGAGCTTCTACCTTTTTTAAAGCTTGTGTATAGGCTTGAATTTCTATACTAGCATCACCAAGTTGTTCCCTTTGCTCATCATATAATTTCTTAAGCTTAGCATAAGATTCCTCACATTCTTTTGAACAAGATGTTACCTCAGTGTTCGAGCCTGAATTGCTGTAAGCCATCAAAGCAAAGTTCTCTTGCTCATCTTCTGCATGACCAGTCCAATCAACACCATCCCCATCAAGAGTTACCAAAGCCTTAGGTTCATCCTGTTTTCCAGGTCTCCTCCCGTTGTCTTTTGCTTTATATCCAGTGGTCCCTGTATCTCTCCTTCTGCCTTCTTGATTTCCTTTTGATCTGCATTCTCTAGCAAAGTGCCCTGTGTTGTGGCAATTAAAGCACTCAACTTTGGTCTTGTCAAAACCAACAGGTTCATTGGCATCAAAATGCAGTTTTCTCCCTGTCTTCTTGTAAAACTTCTTCAATCTCATGGAAATCATGGCCACTTGCCATTTCAAATCCATCTCTTTTAGATCAAACTCATCGACCTGTTCAAGATCCTCATGATCCAATTGCGGACCACTAGATTGATTAGCAAAGAAAGAGTACACGAGTTCATCAGTGTATGACAAAGAGCCTTCCCTTTGTGAGTTATGGCCAGAAGAAGTGGAAACACCATAAGAGTACTAACATCATTAGTACTGCTAGTGCTTTCAGAAGAAATAAATGCCACATTCTGTGTGTTGGACGATGATGCAGTAGAGCCTTTAACATCAGACTCAAAGACTCTAAGATTGTTATAGAGATCATCAAAACTAAGAGTATCTACTCCTGGCTTGGTCCTCATAATCAAGGATACTTGGGACCAGGAAGCAGGTAAAGACCTAAGAAACTTCTGATTGGCATCTTCAGTGGAGACACCTGCACCATGAATCTCAAGTTGACTCAGAAGACTCTGAAACCTGTCCATATTACTTTGTGTATCCTTCTGAGGTTGCGATACACGAAAAGCTTTCAATATTGTTGCTGGAGAATGTATTTCTGCATATTCTTAGATTCAACATTGCCACAAAATCTGATTTTATAGCTTCCCACATCTCTTTAGACAATCTGTCATTTGTGAAATTTATAGCTACTTAAATGGTCTTTTGGTATGCACATGAGAAGGTTGTCCTTGTGTTTTTCTTTCTCTCTCTCTTTAGCCAAAATCTCTTCAGTGGTTTTAGGAGGCAGAACCCTTATTTGTCCATTTGTATCTGTTGAGACTTGTACTGGACCATTTTCCTCTTGTATGACTTCCCCTATAGGATAGTCTGTATGGCCCCAAGTAATGTTCCATTTTCATGGCTATATGTCTCATTACTACACCTTTCTTCAGAATAGGGAGTTTAATGGTTGACAGAGTGTGAGGGGTTTGTTGTGTTGGTGGAACTGGTGGTGGAATGTTAGCATTTTCATTATGAATTTCCTCTTCTCTCGCCATTGAATAGATCTAAAAGGTAAAGGTTTATAACAGATCTGTTTTGGTTCTTGCTTACTCTAATAAGCTCTTGATTACAACTTGTTGATTCCGTATCTGAATAGATCTTTCTTGCCTGTTAAGGGTGGTAGCCAATCTGGATATCCAAATAACTCCAAGAGAAGCAATGGGACTATAAACATATAATTTATGCGGAAACTAATCTATATCTGCTAAGAAGAACAATGAATAAAACAGAACTTTGATTAATCTATTAAGCTGCTATGTTACAGACATACTACTATGAATTTTGTGATATATTGGTAATCTACTAGTGTCCGGTAGGGTTCCCTTTTATAACTTCAGGAAGACCCTAATAGGGCTTACTAAACGCGTTACGTGATCATGCCATATTATTCCTAATCTATCTCATGCATGTCATTAAGCCTAGTATATCTATTTTGCTAGCAGTACTAACTGACTACTAACAGTACTAACTCTACTACTAGTACTAACATATATACTGGCAGTACTAACTAACTAATACTAACATTACTAACTCAGGAAAACATAATTCCTAACATTACGGTAACGATTTTAACAACTGGAGAGTACGTTCATCTATAAGTCTATGACCTTCACTTTAGTTGTATTCCTTTGGCAACCATCGGGCTTTAAATCTCTCATTCCATGTGATTTGTATTTGGTTTTGTTATCCATTTGCACCCAATGGGTTTTTTGCTAGGAGGCAGTTCAGTGATGTCCTGTGTTTCATGTCTGTGAAGAGCCTCAATTTCTTCATTCATGGCCGCAACCCAATCTTTGTTGGTGCAAGCCTCTTAAAAGTTTCTGGGCTCGATGTGTTTGTTTAATTTGGTTGAAAAACAATAGTTTTCTTCACTTAGATAGGAGTAATTGACATGTTTGTTTATGCCATACTTGACTTTATCATCAAGAACATAGTCCGAGAGTTTTGTAGGCAGTTTGGAGGTCCTAGAAGATTTTCTAAGATTTGGTTAATCACTATTAACAGTAGTGATGTTGTGATTGTCCTCAAAAGTGAAAGATTACTCTACGATAATGTCATCATAGGGTGAGGTTTCTAACTTTCTACCGGTTTCAACATTGAAGTCCTCGAGTGAAGTGGAATCACTATCACTGGCATCCTCACTTGCGCCTTCAGGAGCAAGAGAGTTTTCATTGTCACTCAGGGTAATCAATCTATGCATCATTCACGAAATGACCCGCAGGTTTTTTAATTAGAAATAGGGGTATCAAAAAATTTAAAAGTATTGACTCTTGAGAGATTTAGATGAACGTAGTTTGGAGTAGCATCAGATTGTTTTTTCATTTTCAAAGGAAATATATTTTCATAAAATTTGACATCTCTCGAATAGAACATGTTTTTATTTCTAAACTGTATATATTATACCCTTTTTTGATTTGAATATCCTACAAAGATACATATTTCAGATCCTTTTGAAATCTTGTCATGATTGTTTACAAACAGTTGCAAAGTAGAGTCTACCAAATGATCTCAAAATGGTGAATATTTTAGGTTTTTTGCCAACACCAAACTCATAAACGGGGGGTAACATAACCTTTTAATAGTGGCACGAAGGACTTTTTGGATGGAAAATAGTTATAGTTTAGGTTTTAACCTTGTTCTCTATAAACCTGGCTCTGGATACCAATCTGTAACACCCCTTATTTGACATATAGCAGCGGAAGCTAATTTGGGGTATTACTTCATAAATCAACAGTCATAATTATAGAAAACGACTCAAAAGAGACATTTTGGAAAATTATGTTATCATTCAATATAATATCAGAGTTTTACAAAAGAGAGGTCCCCAAGATACATTAAAAACATAAAGTTGAATGATAACAAGTTTGGACGTTCTCAAGTCCAATGCCACTCCGTGCCATAGCGTTGCTTAGTTACCTGAGATAAACATGCTAAAAGGGTCAACCCAAAGGTTGAGTGAAATTCATAGGTTTGTAATGTAATGGTTGAATATAAGTCATAATAAGTGGTAATAATAGCATGCATTTATAATTATCATGGAAAACAGTATTATTGCCCTAAGCGCATGCAACCAAACATTAACATGAAAATCACCTCAGTGACATTAGTGAGGAACAAATGTCCTCGTGGAAAGGTAACTTGCCAAAGTTACCCATTGTTCTCAAATATAGTGCGTTTGGTTACCCCATGTACGGGTACACCAACGGGAGTCGTCACCCCCAATAGATCTATCCATAATATTCGCGTTCACTCGTAAGTGACTAATGGTTCATGATAGAATATTGCTTAGTGGAGGCCAAACTTAGGCAATAAATATATGAGGATGGCATTCGTTGAAAAATTACTTTGTATCATGGTTCTATAGGCATGTATCTCCCCACGGGATTTTTGGAAACATGTAATTTGGGATATGAACTCACCTTGATAAGGTAGTTGATTGATTTGAAATTTAATTCAAATGAGAGTAAACAGCCTCATCACGCAACCTGAGGTAATATGTCAAGTCTTAGTTTGATCATTGATATTCCAAAACTTTATTTAATAAAGTTTGACGTAAATATTAATTTGGTTTATTAACTTGTGAAAATATCGTATCACTGTTCGGGCTATCATAATCCAGAGGTCATGTAGTAAACGTTTGAGGAGCTAGGACACTTTAAATCGTAAATCCAGCAACTCGTCAAAACGTCTACCCAAATGAAGCCCCTCACATGAAATTCCCTAGTAACGTGATACGTTATAGTGTAAATGATAAGATTTTATCTTTTAAGTTTCTTCAAAAGTTAGTAGATGATAAATTATGTTATATATATAACATAATTGTTTTATGATGTTTCGATCGATAAATGATAACGACAAATGTGTCGGGATTTAATAAAATCGAGTCTTTTAATATTTAAATATTATTCTGAATATAAAAATCTTTAATTTTATACCCTGTGAGAATATGTAAATGACTATATATAACCAAATTTAACCCTCTACTTTATATTTAAAACATTTAAACCTTTAACTTTGAAATATGGCAAAACAGGCCCTTGTGGTTTTAACTTTAGGATACTTACACTTTCAGCCCCTCTAGTTTATAAGTTTCAAAATGTTACAATATATACCCCTTTGCATGAAACGTTTTGCATTTTAAGTCCAAAATCCATAATTCTTGTATTTTTGATCTCAAAATCAATTTGCAGCTTATAGCTTATTACTATAAGCTAAAATAAGTAAGTTTTACGAGCTTGTAGCTTATGAAAAGAGCTTATGAGCTTAAAAATCCAAAATAGGTTGTCTTGTTTTAGAAATTTTATCCCGGATGGGTCTAGAGCTTTTAGGATTAGTTTTAATGATTATAAAAGTGATAAGTGAGCTTATAGAAATAGCTTATTACAACAGCTTATGGCTTATAGCTTATTAGGTTTACAAAAAGAGCCTATTTTAGGGTTTTTATAGTTTTAAAGTGTCGATATTAGGGTTCGGTTTTAGTTATGTTTCTAACATGGTTTGGCTTGTCAAAAGGATTTAAATACCAAGGTTCATACATGATCTTAAACATAACTAGAGCTTATTGAACTAGATAGAAGACTTACTAGTACACGAAATGATGAAATGGGTCAAACAAAACATGAATTCCTTAGGAGATGACATCAGTGTTCTCTTTCTTTAATCCTTGGATTTCTACTAGCTTAACCTTTTCATATTCTTACTTATCTCAGTAGAACACCATTTCATTTTGTGTTTGAATTTCATGGTGAGTTATGAGGTAAGTGGTGTGGTTACAGGGATATTTACTATAGGGTGTCAGAAATGAAAAAGGGGTAAACTATGGAGTAGTGGCATGTAAACTTGGAGTAGTGGCCAAGTAAACTTGGAGTGGTGGCCAAGGAGTGAAGAGTGGTGCCTAAGGAGTTTTACTTGGAGCCCAAGGTGGTGATAAGGTGGTAGTGAGGGTGCTTGGTTGATACATCATTAAAGGTCATGGCTGTTTTTGGACAGCCAGCATCAGTCTCGGTGAAATGGTTATCATTTACAAATTATAATTCCGATTAAGCTCAACCATTTGCATGCGTTCGATATTTGAGTTCTCACAACGTTTAGTTTTACATATTTAGGGGTTACTATACAAAAATCTAGAGATAACAGCCATTTACTACAGGTGTGCAGAATTTGCGCACCTTTGCCATTTCAGCTATAACTAATTCATCCGGACTTTCGAAATCGGTCGAGTCGACCAGCATATATGATCACAAAGACCTAGGGCTACATCCTAGTATTTTTTCTTACTTACCAACACCTAATGATTTTGCCCAGATCTATGTTTTATTTCAACTGTTCAGTTTCTGAAAAAAATTTTAAAATGAACTTGTTTTCGAACTAGTTAATGTGGCATCTGGGTTTGCTTTGGGTTTTTGGGTTGGTCTTTTCGGGTTAGGAAGGTGTTAGAGGGAAATAGGATTCAGATTTTGTGCCTTGAGAGCTTGTAACTGTGTTAAGAGGGTTGTACAAAATCTTTTAACAATGGAGGGAAATGTTATATTTAAATTCTATGGCATTGCTGGTTTTGTACATTGTGCTTCAAGGGTCTGTAACATTGGTTTTAGAAGGGAAGTAATATTCAAAAGTCATGACATTGTTCATTGTACACATGCCTTAAAAGCTTGTACATTTGTATTGTATGTAAACTTTACATGAAATCGGGGTTTTGATATAAACGTTAACGTATGAAATCCGTTTTGAATTAAATGTTATGAAAGGTACGTTAAATAGATAACATATGGTAAAATGGTGATTAAAACATATTGCTTGACATATTATAACGTTTAGTTGCTATAAACGTTGATTAAATAGCTCTCAACTTGCACATGAGGACTTACAACAAATCCATCTTGATGACATAGAAGAGATGCATTTGAGATGGCAAATAGCCATGTTGATGATGAGGGCTAGAAGGTTTTTGAAGAATATAGGAAGGAAGCTTACTGTTAATGGAAATGAGACTATTGGTTTTGATAAGTACAAAGTGGAGTGCTACAACTGCCACAAGAGGGGACATTTTGCTAGGGAGTGCAGAGCTCCAAGAAATCAAGACAACATGAACAAGGAAAGCTCAAGAAGGAGTGTGCCTGTGGAAACATCTACTTCCACAGCCTTGGTGTCATGTGATGGTCTTGGTGGATATGACTGGAGTGATCAGGCAGAGGAAGGGCCTAATTATGCACTCATGGCTTACCCATCTTCAAGTTCTAACACAGAGGTATCCAATGATTCAAATTGTTCAAAATCTTGTATGGAAAGTGTTAAATTACTTAAATCTCAAAATGATCAACTATTAAGAGATTTAGAGAAATCTAGTCTAACGGTTTTAGGTTATAAAACATGTTTAGAATCAGTGGAAGAAACACTTGAATTTTATAAAAAGAATGAGTACGTTTATGTAGAAAAGATTAATGGATTAAAATGGGATATTCAAATAGGAGAAATAACTATTAGAGAGCTTAGGAAGAAGCTTGAACAGAAAAAGAGGTCAAGAACTCACATGCTAAAAAGATTAAGAAAGGTTGGTGCTACATCTAGGGTAGAATCCTTTGGCGGTGAAGAAAATTTAGATGATGATGCATCCAAATAGGGGAGTATTGATGCTATTGATGTAGATGATGATATTAGCCTATTTAGTATTCATGATGTGAATGTTAGTGCTGGTAAGGAGGAAGTAGTTGAAGTAATTAACACTGCTAAACTAATTATTGCTGTTGCTTAGGTTAGTGCTGCTGGTGATAAAGTTAGTACTGCTGATGCTGCAACAATTGTTATTGTTGCTACTACAACTACTGCTACAACTATTGAAGAAATTACTTTGGCTCAAGCTCTGGCTGACCTAAAGAGCACAAAACCCAAAGCTAAAGGGATTGCTTTTAGAGATCCCGGTGAATCTACAACAACAACATTACCAATACCTTCAAAGATTCAGGACAAGGGTAAAGCAAAAAATGATTGAACCTGAACTTGTGAAGAAATTGCTAAAGAAAGATCAACTCAAGCTTGATGAAGAGATTGCACTTAAATTACAAGTAGAGATTGATGAAGAGGAAATATTTGACAGAGTTGAAGAAGAAAAGATTGATGAAGCTAATATTGCTTGGGATGACATTCAAGCAAAAGTTGATGCTGATTACCAGTTAGCTGAAAGACTACAAGCTAAAGAACAAGAGCAGTTCACAATTAAACAAAAAGCCACATTGTTTAAAGAACTCCTAGAACAAAGAAGAAAACACTTTGCAGCTAAAAGAGCAGAGGAGAAGAGGAACAAACCACCAACCAAAAAATCAATAGAATAAGACCATGACTACTTACCTTAAGAACATGGAAGGTTGGAAGCACAAAGACTTGAAATCTAAAGACTTTGATTCTATCAAAGAATTGTTTGACAAAGCTCTCAAAATAGTAAACATGTTTGTGGATTTTAGAACTGAGTTGGTGGAGGGTAGTTCAAAGAGATCAGACACTGATCTAGAATAAGAGGTCACTAAAAAGAAAAAGGTAGATGATGTTCAAGAAACAGCTGAAGTGGATAATGATCAAGAAGCAGCTAAGATTAAAGAGCCTATGAAAATTGTTTTTGATGAAGAGGAAGTAGCAATTGATGCTATTCCTTTGGATGTTAAGCCTCCAAGCATTGTTGACTGGAAAATTCACACAGAGGGGAAGAAAAGCTATTACCAGATAATCAGGGCTGATGGAAAGTCTCAGATGTACTTAGTCTTTAGTCATATGTTAAAAATCTTTGACAGGGAAGATTTAGAAACTCTGTGGAAATTGGTAAAAGCTAAGCATGGGTAAATAAGGCTAGAGGAGGGCTATGAGAGAGTGCTAATGGGTGATTTAAAGGTAATGTTTGAACCTCATGTATAAGGTACATTACGGGGGAATCAACAAGATTATAGAGTGTTGGAATGAAAGCTATATGACTCCTGTGGAGTACATTTCTTAAGGATGCAACACATGCAGATCTATATGTTGGTAGAAAAGAAATATCATCTTACACCTGCTACAATTACTGATATGTTAAACAAGAAGCTTCAATGTGATCATTTCAGTGAAATGGCATATCAGCTTCTTAAATCCATGACAAAACAGGTTAAGAATCCATGAAGTGTTTGGAAGCATCCTCCTGGTGATTAATGAAGCTTTTAATGGAGAAACTTGATGATTTTGGAGATAAATATCAAGTTTAGGGGAGGATTGTTGGGATTAAAAGCCTTAATCCTTCTTAATGCTGTTTGGAGTTACTGCTGCTCTTATTGATGTTAATGCTGCTCAGTCAAAGTTAGTGCTGCTAGAAGAATTTCAATGAAAATTATTCTAAGTGTTTAAGACTGCTGGTGAAGTTACAACTGTCAGTACAAAGTTACTACTGCTAGAGGAAGTTACTACTGCTAGTGGAAGTTAAGACTGCTCAGAGATAAAGACTGGAAAATATGCTAAGTAGTTACTACTGCTAGTACAAAAGTTACTACTGCTGGTGTAAAGTTACTACTGCTGAAGAGTTAATGCTGCTGGTGAAGAAGTTAGTACTGCTGAGTTAGTTAGTGCTGCTTATGTGATTTGTATGAGATATTTTGGTAAAGGATATGTATAAGTTATTTGTTTAAAAGATTTGATATACTTAGGAAAGTATTGTAAGCCGTTTAGGACTCCTTGGTGTATAAAAGGAGGTCCTAGGGCATAGAGTTCTATGTACCAAACCAAAAACCAAAAACGAGTCATTCATAGAATTATCATAGCTTCAAGGTCTTTGTAACCCTAATACTTTGAGAGTATTCATATTATTAACAATATTAGAGCTTTTGTTTATTGAATTATATGTTCATATAATTACCGTTTCATTCATAATTCTTCTTAATATTAAAGATTAAATTCTACATAATCTTTAATACACATAAAGTTTCTACCATAGTTGTGTTATATTTATCTAATATAACTAAACCTTAAACAAGCTTAAGGAATTTGATCTATTGAAGTGGGACCAACAGATCATGATATTAAGAGGGGAGTTAAGGTTAATGTAGGCTTTTTCTACATGCACATGCCTAATGTTGCATGGTATATTGAGGTTCGATGGGCATACTTCTATAATGATGGGGTTCCTTCTATAATGATGGGGTTCCATAGAAATATTGAAGGGATTGGGCCACACAAGAGGTATTTGTGATACGCGTGTTCAATCCTAGTCAGGAATGTGTCAAAATACTCTACTTCTTGCACTCCTGCTTTAGGTCCCTCCTTGTGGGAGTTGTCATCCGTCGAAATTATCTCAATAAACATCACATCGCCATCTTCTTCTTTGGTGCAAACGAGTTCAGCGTTGGGCGATGGGGGAACCAATCCGAGAGATTCAAAGAGTGAATTGAATTTGAGGACTTTTTCGGTGATGAATGAAATTGATAGGTCGGGTGGTGTAGGAGAATCGGGATGGTTTTCCGGGCTGCCCCTCTCTTCTTCCTCATTCTCTTTGGTTCTGTCGTGGGAATCACTTTGTTGCTTGGGATGGATCGTGATGGCGTTGACCGAACTGTGAATTTGTGTTGAGCATTGTGGGTCCATTGTTGGGTAAGAACGAGCAGACGAAACTGAATGAGTCGCCAGTTTCGGGTTCTTAACCGTATCGCTAGGCAGCGTGCTCGCTATTCGATCAGTGATGGCCTTCAACACTGTGTCAATTTTGTTGGTCATCTCGCTTTGCTGTTGTTTGAAATCGACTTCAAACTCAGATATTCTAGCGTCTTGAGATGCCATGAATTCAGAAACCAGTCCTATATTTGATTGATTGTTAAAATTTTGTAGACGGTTGTTAAAGGAACGGTTCAGGATTGAACCGTTGGGTTAGAACCGGTTAGGTGGGGTTGAAAATTATTTAGAGAATTTTGGGGTTGTCTCCACCTAAGGTTTGGGTGACTTTTCCATAACGGATTGTAGGTGTCACCAAGATTATTTTGCTCAGGCTTGAAGGTATACCACTTACCTCCCGCTTTATTGGTACGCGAGGATGCGTAGTCAACAAAGGCTTGTTTGGGGTTTTCCATGCAATACTGAGTGTCATGGGGACCACTGTAGATTTCACATGAGGTAGTGATTTTGTTCACTTGGGTAGGTTGTGTCGAATCAAGATGAGCTTCCATCAAGTGTTATACTTGATTTTCGAGCTCGATTAGACGGCGATCGGATGTACTCAAGACATCTTGAGGCAAAGCGATTTCCTTGACTGGCTTAGCAATATCCCTTGGGTCGTTCCAATTTTCGTTGTCATAAAGGGCGAGGTCCTCTAAAAATGCCCAAGATTCTT
>BQNB010149338.1:0-16183 GCA_026074375.1 Tanacetum coccineum | reverse complement strand
AACATGCTCGATCGAGTCAAAATTTATTCTTATTCTACCCAGCAGGAAAGTCAACATTGTGACAAAAACACTTATTTTATTTTTGGAATTTTTGGAATTTTTTCATTTTTTTGGTATTTTGGAGGTAAAAACGGGATTACGTGAAAATAACGGCTGCAGGCATAATCAAATCGATAGATCCCCCCATACTAGAATTGAACATTGTCCTCAATGTTTTAAGAAGGGTCTCTACGTAAATCCTAAGCCATTTATTAAGTATGCTTAAAGATAAACGTTAGTCGATAAGATTTGGATATTGGATTTCCATAATAAAGTTAAGGATTTAAAGCTCGAGTGAACGAAGGACAAAACCACGAGCACAAGAGGCTTCAAAATCCGGGAAATCCTGGACAATAACACAAAACACAAAACACGAGAAAGGTAGAGGCGAGCCTCCTCACAACACACTTATTAGAAAATAGAAAGAAGATAGAAGGATAAGCATGGGTTGCCTCCCACGAAGCACTTGTTTAAGGTCACTTAGCTTGACCCATCCCCAAATTTAGTTTTCCATAGGGAAGGTTTGGAGATCCGGGACAACCATCAGTGGTATGTTCCCCCTAAAATAGTGCTTAAGTCGATGACCATTCACCTTGAAGTTTGGCTCATCGGTTTGAGATAACTCGACGATGGTACCATAAGGGAAAACTTGAGCAACGGTGAATGGTCTGGTCCAACGGGTTTTGAGCTTGCTCTGAGAAAATCTTTAATCGAGAATTAAAGAGAAGAACTCGATCAGCCAACGTTGAAAAACGTGGTTCTTAATCTTGGAGTCATGAATCTTCTTCGTTTTCTCTTTATAGATTAAAGAGTTCTTGTAGGCTTGATCCCGAAGTTCATTTAATTCATTCATTTTAACTTTCCGGTGATCACCCGCGGTCTTAAGGTCAAAATTATAATGTTTTAAGGCCCAATAGGCCTTGTGTTCAAGCTCGATAGGAAGATGGCAAGCCTTTCCGTACATGAGCTTATAAGGAGTGCACCCGATGGGTGTTTTGAAAGCGTACGGAAGGCCCATAAAGCATCATCTAACTTATCGGACCATAAAGCATGATTTTTACCTATGGTCCTTTCTAAGATATGTTTCACACCACGATTTGAAACCTCCACTTGTCCACTCGTTTATGGATGATACGCGGTAGAAAGACAGTGAGTAACTCCATACTTAAGCACGACCTTTGCAATTGGTCTCATGCAAACGTGATACCCGATCACTAATTATGCACAGGATTCCGAAATCAGGCGAAGAGAGATTTCAAAATTTTAACGACAACTCGGGCATCGTTGTAGGGAGTGCTTTTGCTTCAACCCATTTAGACAAGTAGTCAACGGCCACGAAAATGTACTTATTCCCTCGAGAAGACGGGAATGGCCCCGGCGTTATGATTGCCTTCCAGAGCCAACAGATTTCCTGCTTGCCTAGGTGCTCAGTTCATCTTGGGACAAGTATTGCGAAGGTGATCAGAACTGCCACATTCATAACAAACCCTCTAATTATAACCCATCTTAAGAGCATTCACAGGAGCCACTTGCTTAAATGGTGCCTAACAATCTCTAGCAAAATGACCTGGTCTTTGATAGTTATAACACACTTTGCAAGGACCATTTTCTGGATGATAGGTATAACACTTAGCACACTTCAAATAGGGACCCACAAACTCGTTCTTAGGAAGAGCTGTCGCCACAAAACCTGTCCCCACTTTCACCTTCTTATTATCTCTCAATGACCCTCCTGATTTACTAGTCTCTTCTACTGCCTTCCTTTTCTCATTACTCTTTAACAAGGTACCACAACTAATCGCTTTGTCAGTAAGTATGTCGGCTCTCAGAATTACATCTTTGATAGTTATTGGCTGAGACACCTTGAGAATTCCCCCAATCTCAAGCGCCAACCCCGCTACATACCTCTTGATGCATGCCGACTAAGGTGTCACCAGATGTGGAACCAACTTGGCCAGTTCATGGAACCGATCCGTGTAAGCTGCATGGTTGGCTCCTACCATCTTGTGATTCCAACATTCATTCTCCAACCTCTCCATTTCATTACTTGGACAAAATTCCTCCACCAACAAAGCCTTAAAATCATTCCAGGTCACACCAATTACCTCTTCATGGCCTCTTGCCTGGATTTAAGTGTTCCACCATGTCAATGCCTTATTAACAAACAAACTGGCATCATACTTCACCTTTTGATTCTCAGAACACCCACTATTGTCAAGTACATTCTCCATCTTCTCGATCCAGCGGGTAAGTGCTATCGCACCTCCCTTTCCGTCATACTCCTTAGGGCCACATGCTTGAAATCCTTTGTAGGAACACCAATTGTTCCCAACATTCCCATTATTGTTGTTGTTATTTCCATTGTTGTTATTGTTGTTCCCGTTGTTGTTATTGTTATTTTTGTTGTTCATGTTGTTTTTCACTTGAGTGACGATCTGGGGAATGATATTTTGCAATTGCTGCGCAATGATGGCAGCGATGTCGGGTTGCCCATTTTCATTGTCGTTAGTTTGTGTTTGAACCATTCTGATTAAGATAATATTAACGCACATTAGATAAGAGGGGAAAGGTTTCTAAACCGGCCATTCTATCAGTATACCATCATAACTATATATATATAAATATTGTTAGGATTGATAAAAGTGATGATCTTATTAAGATCAAAGTCTTGTAATAAATAGAGAAATAATATTGTGTAATAGGTTAGGTGAAAGGTTCGTGACTAAAATAAAGTCACGAGACCTGATAAATAGTTAAAGTCTAAAAGAGAAGAGCTCCATGCTCATTCTTGTAATTGGGTATAAATACCCCTCCACTACCTCATTTGTGAGGTGTGTTTTCTAGGTGTCTTGTGTGTGTTCTCTTAATCTCATTCTATCTTTTCTCTAATCCTCCTCCTCTCTCTTTCTCTCTCTACTTTCTAATCTTTCTTTCTCTAGACTAAACACTCTATTGCTTATTAATCCTGAATTCAAGACCTCTCAAGTGGTATCAAGAGCCAAGGAGCGATATTGTGTGTTTTTCGTGTCCTTTTTGCTGAATTTGAGCTTATTTTGTGCTTATTGCCAATTTCGGGTGTGTTTTATGCAACCGAGATTGATTGCTTACGGTTTTATCGTAAGAATCTTGGCAAGATTAGTACCAAATTTGCTTATTTGTGCTTATTTTTGATAGTTCCAACTTGTTTAATTCAAATTCATAAAGTTTGTTTCAACTGTCCAAAGTAAGGTTACACTTTGACACAAGAAAGAAAAAGAAAAGTTTTGTTTCATCTGGTCAAAATTTGTTACATCTGGTCAAAGTTTGTTACATCTGGTCAAACTCGGAAGTCAAATTCAGAAGTCAAATTCAGTAATTTTTTGGTCAATAGTCAAACTCGAGAGTCAAATTCGGAAGTCAAATTTAGTAATTTTTTGGTCAATAGTCAAACTCGGAAGTCAAATTCGGAAGTCAAATTTAGTAATTTTTTGGTCAATGGTCAAACTCAGTTTTTATTTAACAGGTTTTGAAAACGCGTTTTGGGACTAAATCTCATTCAGATCTGAGTTTATTTCCAAATTTGAAATTAAAAAAAAAGTTTATCATCAAGAACAATTGAGAAGTAGGAAGACTTTGGCGATTCATATCATAATAGGTAGAATATTTATGTCCTAGCACATAAAATATGAATAATGAAACATGAGGAAGAGTATACCCTGTTGTGACATAGCAGTTCTCCTAATCGACTACTTATCATAATGAACATTCTAAAACTAAAAAAAGCCCTTTCTCGGATTTGAAGCGATGACTTAAGCCTCTTTTTTAGCTTAGGGCCTTTAAAGTGAAAGAGTGTGGCTCTTTAAAATCAAACCATTTGATTCAATTCATGAATTAGCCCACTATGAGTCTACGCTACTGCATTTAAAAAAATAGATATATAATTATTCAAATATAATATAGTATATCATTCGTGTTTCTGTTACAACACGACGAAAGTCAATAGTTCGAATGAAGAGAAAAAAAGTAGAGGCTGTACACCTTATTTTCTTGGGATTGTAGTTCAATCAGTCAGAGCATCGCCTTGTCAAGACGGAAGTTGCGGGTTCGAGCCCCATCAGTCCCGACGCCGGATTTAAAAAATGTGGGAATAAAGAGTATTAACAGAAAAGATCTCATCTTTCCTTGATGCGGTAATAAATAGTCCTGACTTTCCTGAAAGCTTACTAAGGTGCGACGCCTGATTGTGAGTCTTATAGGGGTCCATCCATTAGATCTGCTGGTCTGCCTCAAAGCATAACCATACTTGGAGGTTTCATACCCGACGGGAATGAGAAGGTCGGAGTTAAGCATACGCTATCAGGAAAGCTAAGGCCCTTCGGGCGATTCTTGTGGCCACATTAAGGTTTCCCAGCTCTCAATCAAATGAAAGGAAGGGCCCAACCCATTAGGGAGCATATGTTTCCAATAGAAAGAGTCGATCCAAGCAGCGGAACACGTTACGCATTTCAACTCGGGAAGTTTCCAAACTTAAATTCGAAATGAGATCTTCCATCTTGATTAGTATGGTAGGTAGGCATGAAAGATGAGGCAAAGAATGTTCCGCATCTTCGCTTGAAATTGATCAATTACGGTTTTATCGTAATCTTGATTCCTTTTCAATTGATTCTTCTGAGAAAACTGTGATATTTGTGAACGATTTGATATGTGGATGAGATTAATGAGTTTGTGTGGATCAAAAAATTTTGTCCTGATTTGGTTTAAGTGATAATTTGGATTGAATTTTTGGGTTTGTGTTGAAAATTACTTGGGATCATCGTGATAAATAGGGAAAATAGGATCAAACGAGGAAATAAGACGTTAGCTCAGGAAGCTGAAAAACAACAACTATTTGCTCAAAAAGTCCAACAACAAAACACAAATTTGACTAGTCAGCTTGAGATGTATAAGGAAAGGGTTCGGATTTTGGAAGGTATTAACAAGCATAATAATTATCTCAACGAATCTATGATGGCTGATGAACGGCATAACGTTATAATCGTACAATCTCATACTCCAATTTGTTTGTGATCGAGATATCATTCGAGATCTAGAAAAACTATGAGATAAATTAGAGTTAGATGTCAAGGATTATAAAAGACAAAAAGAGGAATATCAAAAGACACAAACGATTTTCAATCAAACACAACGTAACAAAGAGGAAAAATATCTTGATGATATTCTTTAGTTACAAGCTAAAATCAAAGATCTTGAAAATGTTGTTTGTAAAATGGGCAAATCAACTGAAACACTTCGGTTGCTTACAAATGAACAAAAAGCTTTTCGGGACAACTTACATAAGTCGGGTTTAGGATATAACGGTCCATATGATCTTTCACAAGCTTATGCTAAAATTCATAAGTTGTATCGTGCTTATGAACTTTGTGATAAAAATAAACAACTGCATGTGTTTGATTCTGAGGAAACTCTTGAGGATGCTGAAAAGAGTCAATTAAAAATGAATGAGTTTCAAAAAGATGAAAAAGTTCAAGAGTTAAAGATACAACCAATCGATTATAGAAAATTGAACAAACTTTATGACAATTTTGTTCCTCAAAAAGATCTTTCTGCTGAACAAACATATTTTCCATCATCTTGTATATCTTTTGTTTCAAAAATATCTTCTGAAGAATTTTCTTCTAAGACAAAACCAAGCATGGCATGAATGCCTAGTGCAAATCTAATGCTTGTGGATTTGAATGAAATGGAAAATATTTTCCAAATGTTGAAACCCTAAACCCTAAAAAAACCCTAAAAACTCTCTCTAGGGATGGAGATTTCCGGCCACCACCCCCTTTTATATTTTCGGCTAAAAACTAATCCTTAAAACGTCCTCTCTACCTTTAAATGATCCATATCATTTCTTGGGTATGCAATACGTGTTTTAGGGTTGTTTTTATTCATGGGGGTGGCGGCCTATGCTTAATCTTTCCTACACCTTAAAAGGAATCTTCATAAAAACCTGTTGCGAAAACGTTTTACCCTCTATCCTTTATCAATTATCAATTTGTTAATCGTGTTTTTTGGGTGAACGTGAATAGTCATGATACGATCTTTATATTAGGGTATCGTCTTGTTGCTGTGGGGTTTTGATCGAGGGCTTAATCATGTTTTATCATTGATTTATCCTTGTGATTTATCATTGATTTATTTAATTACTGCTGCTGATCTTGGTTTGGTTTCATGATCCATTTTCATATAATGAAACCCTAAATCTTTAGGGTTTGGTTTATTATCTGATTGATGTATATCCTGGAAGTATTGATCTATTAAGTGGGTTGTTATTACTGTCCGTGGGTTTGAGAGTTTGGAAGTTCAAGTTTGTTAGGGTATCCTTGTTAAAAAACCCTAGATCGTTTATTATCAGATCCGTGTTACGCTTGGGCTGCATTCTATCGTGATTAACAATAATTGCTGCATCGGATCGGGACTGGATTAAGGCTGATTCGTAATGTGAAACCCTAATTTTTAGGGCTCCTCTTGCTTTTAATCGATCCTTTTATTTGGTGGTTACTAGTAGCATCTGATATTGGTATGTATGCTTGTTTGGTTGTGTTGTGTTCAGTTCTATTCTTAGCAGTGGTGTTTAAGGTAAAATTCGATTATTAAAACACTATTATTAGGGTTTTGTATTTTTGGATGCTGTGGTACTTTGGTACGTATTGCTGAGATGGAAGTGGTATTCCTTGGTTACCTTGTTTTAATGAATCTGTTTCGAACACAATTTTAGGATTGTGTCTTATCATTGGTTATTGGTTAGGGCTCGATGTACTGTTGCGCTTGAAACCCTAATTTTAAAGTTTTCTTATATCTGCTGCTAACTATGGTGGTGCTGGTGATTGTGACTGCTCGTGTGCTGAAGTATGGTGTTACTGTTTGATTAATCTGCTATCAAATTAGTCACATTGCATATGTGATCTGTTTGTACGTCAATTCTAAATTTAGTTTAGATGGATTAAGGTGTACATGTGATCTGTGCATGCTACTGCATGGTTGATTGTTTTCTGTTGATGGTTGGTTATCATAGGCTAGTTTAATCTTGTTTAAACATGGGTTCGTTTCTCTTAGGACTACCAATATATGCTTTGTATTGCTGTAATCTATTTTGGGGTTATTATTGATTGTGTCTTCTTAAGGTGTGTGATTACTAGCCATTTGGAAGTTGCTATATTAATAGCATGAATTTGCTCTATCAGTTCCGTGCTATGTTGGGCTGAATTCTTATCAAGGTTATTATTATACAATCTTGGATATTAATAATGGTTGCTGCATTGGATTGGTGGAATGAAGACGATTGGAAGTTTATGTCGGAATTGATGGCCTAATCGTATTCGACTCATATTTTGCTGTGATAATGATGACCATTTGGAGTGAGTCTGTATCCAATTGGAAGTCAAAGTAAGTTCGTGTGACAAGGATTTAGTTCTTGATGGACGATTGGAAGTCATGGCGGATTGGAGGCTCAAGTCTTATGATTATTGGAGCTAATGATTTTTTGATCATTATTTTTTCTGCATACATAAGTGTAGATAGAATGTATGGTTTTTTACTTTCATATTAGTCATAAGAATGGTTGTGTCAATCATAAGTTGAGTTTGTATAGCATTTTATTGCTTGTAAAGTTGTCCACTTTTGGAACTTACGAGATATGGGTACCTCACCTTATCCTTTGTACTTCAACGATTTTTTGGTGTAATACATTTACCGGGGAAACCCTTTACCCAAAAAAAATTCAAAAGAGTTGTAAAAGAGATGAAAAAGAAATGAATCCAATTGTTCAAAAGTTGTATTTCAATTTTATACTCTTCAAAACGAATTAAAAGGATGTAAAAGAAATGAACGAAGTTTTGTGTTCATTGGAAAAATGATCTTGATGAAACTTTCCAAAACAAAAATGAGCTAAAAGATAGACACTTGAAGCATCCTTAGCTGAGAGATCATCAAAGCATCTGTCATAACTTCTTGTGTGGAAATAAGGAATAAGGATTTACATGATAAAATTAAAAGAATTTCAAAAGAGTCAAAAGATGTTTCAAATGAGAGTAAAACAGCTGATACGGTTTGTAATGATGCATTTGAAGTCTCACAGGGATTGTCAAAAAGAATTGTTGAATTGGAAAAAGATTTGTTAAAATTTAAGGCAAAGAGTGTTGCTTTTGAAATCGCACTTCAACACAAGTCTCAAGAAATAATTCTTTGAAAACAGTGCAAAAAAATGAGAATTTTATGGCATCATTACAACTCGAGAATGCTCATTTGAAACAGACTTATAAAGATTTGTTTGAATCAGTTCAATGGTCAAAGGTTGAGACTAATCAATGTGATGAAGTCAAAGTTAAGGACAATTTTGATGAAATTGAAACTAAAAACATTGAGTTGGAATATCGAGTGGCGTCATTAATTAAGGAGAATGAACACTTGAAGTTGACTTACAAAAACTTGTTTGATTCAATCAAAAAGTCGCGGGTTCAAACAAAAACTTCAAATGTAACACAAATCGAGGCAGAAAATTTGAAGTCTCAATTGTTTGAATTTGCTGAAACAAAGTTCAGTAATATTTAGGAAAAGATTGAATTTTTCAAAAAGTCACCGGGGAAAGACAACATCCCTTTTGAAAACCAACACAAGTTTTTTCCAATAAAGATTGATGACTGGAAAAGGTATTTTAACTCAACAACAAAAAGATTTTAATGCAGTCAAGTTTGAATTGTACCGCACAAACTGCTAAATTTTGAGGCGTATTTTGAAAACATGAAAAAACAAAAGTTTTTCTTGAACGACTATTGGCTCGTAAGTTTGATGATTCTAAAAGCTGAAAAGTGATCAATTTTTGAAAGAAATTAATCATTTGAGAACTCAATTAGAAAATCTAAAAGGAAAGTCTGTGAAAACTAAGTTTGATAAACATTCAATTTTGGGAAAACCACCAGCTGATAAATTGTTGATAAACTCTCAAATTTCAAAATCATGGTTTACTCCCAAAGTTGATATGCAAAAGAGTTTGTCAAAACCAGTCACTGCACAGTCTTTGCCTAAAAATGAAAAAGATCAGCTTTTAAAAACAAATTGCATATTTGGAATCAAAATTGACATCACAAGATATTCGTTTATATTACAAAAAGATATCGATGAGATTTGATAACTTTGTTAATGTTTGAAAGTAAAGTTTGATCTCTTAATCGAAAAAAGAGGGAAACCAAATGTTTTTAAAATCATCAAATACCTAGAAAATTGTTTCAGCAAAGGTTCACATTGTGAATCCTCAAAACCATTTTCAAGAAGGGTTTCTCAGTTTACAACCTATTCTTTGCAAAAAGATAGGAAGTTTTTTAAGAATTCTCAAAGTTTTAAAACACTTACTCCTCAAAAGGGTTTTAAGAAAAAAGTTTCAAATGCAAAGCATCAATCTTTTGAAACAACTTATTCTTGTTTTACACCGGTAAAACAAGTATGGAGGCTAATTAAGGAATCTTAAACTTTTGAAGCATCTACTTCTCAAAAGAGTTTTAAGACAAGAACTTTAAAGGGAAAGAATCAAGTTTTTTATCCACACTCTCGTTTTACACCGGTAAAACAAGTGTGGAGACCAAAGCGAAGTCATTTGAAAACTTTCAAATATTCCAAATCAGAAATGTTTTCATTGCAAAACAAGAATGACTTGGCTTTGAAAAACAAAAACAATGGAAGATTGTCAAACGCTTCAAAAACGAATTTCCAGAATGATACTTCAAATGGTAACAATAAATGGAAATTTTCTTCATCGACAAGATTTAAAAATTCACATGAAACACCGAGTTTCAAAAATCAATGGAAAATCAAAAGGAATTTTAAATCTTCGTTGATTCCACGAGCGTTGTTTTCAAATGAAACACCGGTTTCAAGCCCTCGTTGGAACTCAACATCTTTACATCGAATTGACACAACTTCAAAATGGTTTTCAACACTTGGCAAACCCGTTAGCATCAGCTTAAATGGGTTCCAAAGTTGTGGGCCTAAATTCGATGTCGATGGTTTGGTATTCAATTGACAGATTGCTAACCCGGTCATCAAATAAAAGGAAGTGTTTGTTTCAGTTGCGCTTTACCATTAAAAGAAGAGAAACTATCATGTTTTGAGACAAAATTATTCAACCGTTTCCAAATATTTTCAAAAATCATTCAAAAGTTTGCACATCAAAATGGCTTTTTATTGAAATTCAGATAACAACCCGAATTCCAATAAAAGTAAAAGTGATGTGTATTAGTACGCTTTATCTTCAAAAGAATAGAAATCTTCTTTGTCCTGAGCAATTTTTATCTAAATCTTTTCAAAACGTATGTACTTGGGACATACGATTTCTAAGTAAATGTCAGCTTAGGACTTGTTCTTCAAATAAAGGATAGTGTACATTTTTGTACATTTATCCTCGCAACGGGAAGCTTACAACTTCTCGGACTTGAGCTATTTCATTTATGATTAATACCAAATCTTAACACCAAGAAAAATGGTAATACAAAAGTTTGAACACAAATATTTTCAAGTCGATAATCAAAAAGGATTTTTCAAAGTCTTTCAACTTGTGTGATCAACACTCCCTTTCTCCATTCTCGTTTAACTCCTTATGTATATATTTTTAATGGGGAGTAATAAAGGACAATGTTTTAACAAATGATAAAAATTGCTTTAAAAGTAGTAGTGGTCAAGTGTGATTTTAAATCGATAAGCGTGCAAATGGGTAAAGATAGTGACCCGGTACTGACCGTGTTTCCCTAAAATTAACAGATGAATGATTGAGTCATCTACTGTACCGATACATTTTAGATAACAACATATTTTGACAGCAACTAGATTTTCAAATGTGTTTTAAAACAATTCCGAAAGTTTTCCTAAAACATAATCAAGCTAAATCCTTTCTCCCATGTGCTTTAAAAAACTCATATAGCTATTTTAATCATTGATATCAAAAAAATCATATGTTTATGCTAATTTTGAGGGTGAGAAAATTAGATTAAAATGTGGATCAAGAAAGATATAAAAGCTTAAGATGTGTAATAAATATACAAAGTGAAACTAAAAGAACTCAAAGTGCAATCATCACTTTTCCCTCCATGTGCAAAATTAATTTTGAATAAAAGTAATTTTGAATATCGATGCACAATTGTAGGGGTGGGGGTATTTCTAAAAAGAGAACACATTTCAAAGTGTTTAATATTTTGATTTATATCAACACTTTCATTACTTTCAAATGGTTTTATGGTGTCGATCTTTAATAGCACATCAACCAACTATCTCACCAATGATCAAAGAAGAAATAAGGTGGTAAGGTTAAGTATTATCCCATGATCCAACTAGAACCGGAGGGATCTACCCAGGGACATTCCATAGATAGAATATAAGTCCTTAGGTATGATGGAGTTGAATGTGAATGGGAATAATGTCAATCTAAGGCTGAGCTAAATCGGAACTATCACAATATGATGAAAGTAAGACGACCTAGTGGACATTGAGAAGGGTAGCAGAAGAAAAAGAAATGATGTGAAAGGGTGAAAAGAAAGAAGCCCTCCACAAACATTAGGCAGAAACCGGGTCAATACATAATCTATCGAATATCACAAAGATGATATTTGGTATTGATGAAAGACGTCATGGACTTAGTGATGCAAAGCACAACCCTTCCCAGCCACTCAAGATTCTCTCAAAAGAATCTGTTTCATTGTCACGAAGATTAAATGCATAATCTATTAACATCTCACTTCGAGATTGTTGATATTGAAAAGGTGGAGACTGCTTCCAGCACTCCGAATCACAAAACTAACAAAGCACTTATTGAGTCTAGAGCCAAAAAGAGATCAAATCATAAATCTCACATAGGACACAAAAGTACATTCTGAAATAAACATCAAAGATACAAAAGTACAAGATCCACATACATGTCTATAGTGACAGTGCTGTCTTAGTGACAATGCCGGAACATCAAGAGTGATACTTAAATTAAGTATTTCACAATGATTGAATGGAAATCCTACCATGCTAACATCAGTCCAACTCCTAATGAATGTATATTAAATTGAAAATGAATGTTTAATGAATCAATTAGTTTAACTAGGTAATCTAAGATGACTAGTAGTAGTTATCGTGTTTTTCCGGAATTTGTTTTCGAAAAACACAAACAACATTTCCTTGATTCATTCAAGTGAAGTGTTGGATTACCAAGTTTACTTATGATGTCACAATATTAATAAGGGAAGATGGTTGGAATTGAAGCTAGTAGTTGACTCTTATGCCTTAACCGCACTTCACCACAATGACATACATTTACTATCGAATATCAGGCGTAACAAGATAAAGATTATGTTTGGAAGGTCATATCCAATAAATCAAGGGGATACGAATTGTTTCTAGCTGAATATTTCGATAGAGCACAACAATTAGGGGGGAGAAATATGTATACATCATTCGGGACTTAATTGACTTGGAGGATATAGTTTCTTTCTTATGTGAGTTGTTTTTGTGAAGTATGTGTGAACGAATGGTTGTTTATTTGGGGGGAAGCAATTAAGGGAAGATACATTTATATACAACAACATTAACAACATCTCTACCTTCATCAAGCAAGAAAACCGTCATAATTCATACCTTCATATCTCATACTCAAAGTTTAAAGATACACTTCCGCAACTCTGATAAATCAAAAACCATCCTCAAAATCATCCAAGATTATGTCAAGATAAAAGTTTACATGAAGGAAGATAATAAGTGTCAAGAAAGTATGAGTATGTTGGTTAGAAGCTTTAAAAGATAAATCAAGATGGATTCACGGTAAAGAATGATGATATGAAAGGATCTCAAAGGCAAAGGAAAAAAAGGTAATGGAAAGATCAAGATCAAGATTACTAGAGCATGATTGGAACGAAACCACTATTACACAACAAGACTCAAGACAAACAAGCATTAAAGTTCAAAGTCACAAGAGAGATCTCAGTGATCATCCTTTTAAGGGGAGATTGTATTACGAATAGAAAGTGATGATCATTAATGCAATCAAAGAGTATCTTAATGATCGTAGCCCTTAAGGGGAAGATTTTTAGGAATGAAACAATGAAGATCTTATTGAGAATAAAGTATTGTGTGTAAAAAATATAGAAATAATATTGTGTAATAGGTTAGGTGAAAGGTTCGTGACTAAAATAAAGTCACGAGACCCGATAAATAGTTAAAGTCTGAAAGAGAAGAGCTACATGCTCATTCTTGTAATTGGGTATAAATACCCCTCCACCACCTCATTTGTGAGGGGTGATTTCTAGGTGTCTTGTGTATGTTCTCTTAATCTTATTCTATCTTTTCTCTAATCCTCCTCCTCTCTCTTTCTCTCTCTAGTATATACATATATATATATACAAATACATACATAATCAACCAAACAACATGTTGACATCAAATCCGCGTAATCATACTTGCAAGTCCACTTGTTTTGTGGCGCATGTATAATTATGTTGGCCACCATAATTATAGATGCCCCCTTTCATAAATGTACTCCCTCTTATGACCACACTTCTCAATGTCAACAAAACACATAACATATAGACCACATCAACAAATCACCACATATGGAAAATGACTCAAAATCACTTAAATCATAATATTAAAATAATCTAACGAATTCCAATATTCAAAAGCAATATTCCTAATAAAATTCCAAACCAAAGTCAAACAATCTCAAAATTCTATAATCTTAAAACACATAAAGAGGCGGGCAATCACACATTGATTTGAATTCCACTACTACCCGTATCTTCCATCTCGTTGTCCCTAGGTCCACTTCTAGCCGTGGACTCCAGATCCGAATCACTGTCGGATATGTCATAATTCACTTTCTCCTAGACTGATCTTAACTTAAGAATTTCTTCTTCTCCCTTGGTTGGTTTGTATTCTGGGAATTTTCTCTGAAATTTGGTAACTGTACCATCTTTAGCAGTCACTGTTGTTTCAATCTTTAATACCTCTTCTCCCTTAACTAATTTTATGGTCAACCTCTCTTCAACTCTGCATGGGTACATGTCAACCGGTATACGGATCTTGCGGCTACCCCGAATTACCCAAGCCCTTGTTCCTGGTTTATAGTATCCCCTACATCCTGTTGCAATAGCAACCCCCATGCGGAACTTCCTATGAAGGTGAGGAGGCATAGCTAATTTATCAAGAGATAAGGCACACTAAATCAGATAAAGGCAATCAAAATAGCAAAAATAAAATTAACAAAACTAAGAAATAAAATCATGTAACTAAGGGGAAAACGCATACTAGTTATACTACTAAACGCTTAAGCCCTAACATGCATCTACGTGAAGGACTCCTAGGTTATAGTCTAGGCTCAACCACCTACTTCTCTATAACCAAAGGCTCTGATACCAATCTGTCACACCCCGCCTAGGCGGAAACACGAGGCGTAACATCATGGATATCATCACAACACAATGGTGTCAACAATAGAGAGAACTAAATGAAATAGATAAACAAATGAGACACAATGTGTCATGACAATATCTAACATAAGATAAAGGAGTCTTGCATTACGATAGCAAAGACATACCGCAAGGAAACATAATCCAAAAGTCTAAACAATCAAATAACAACCAAGTATCAACCAGTACAAATGACATAAATAAAATCTCTAGGAGAATGACTCCACATGCAAGCCTATGGTCTCACTAGCCACTTCTCCTAACTTCCTTATCCTCAAGATGATTACTTGAAAATGATGCTTAAAACGTCAACACAAAGGTTGGTGAGAGTCATAGGTTTAGGATACACAATCCAACTTTAAAATAAATTACTGTGATTAATAAAACATAGCAGGATAATTAAGCTAGCTAATATACAAGCTAACATGCAATCATACCAAACAACCACAATTGGGATGTAACGTGCCCACGATCCACATTATACATTCATAGGTAACTGTGGTCTACCCCTAGCCCAGGCCATAGATACTCTCAAAGTAACCTTCCTGCTCGCTAGGCCATAGTACCATCCACTAAACAGGCCATGGATACCCGCAGGTGATCCCCCTCACTTAGTTCACACTTCTCAATATCACATCACAAAACATGTAGCACACAACATATAATAGTCACGTATAGTCCATGCGTCTTTGAAAACACATTATCACAATAATTAAACTTTCCCAAAACAACTTTGATAATTTCCACCCTACAATCATAAGAAAAGGGGGCTATGAAACCTCACTGGATACTCAAATGCAACTTCTAAATATCTACAGCATCTACAAATAAATTTAAAACACGGTTACACGTGACCAAGCTAAAATCTATAGTCCATGTAACACACATATGACGGATGTCTAAGGGTTTAGTTAACCATCATGGGTCACCCCGACACCATGCCTAACCTTAACCATCTTATTAACACTTTACACTAGCTACTTACAATTAACTCAGAATTGCAGAATTTTAATGTATCTTTACGTACCCAAAACCCTTACTTAATGACCTTTATATATTATATAAAAAATCACCCATGTTCATTTATGATTATTTTAACTACCTTGTGATTCCCAAGTATTACATACATGTGTAACTACCTCAAATAAAATCAAACTTTAAAACTCTCCTAATTCAGATCTGATTGCACACCAAAATATATCACTCTAACTACCATACTTAGACATGCTTTCAGAGGCTAATTGTTACAGGATTATTGACAGACATATGGAACTTAACTACCGTAGAAGGGCTAAGCTTAATTCCACTTTTAAGTATAGCTTTTACCCTCACAAACATGACCTAAATCTGATCCGTATTTACTGATCTGACAACTTTTATTGTAACCAACATTTGAATGACTTCTCGATCTTAAAAACTTTCGAGGATGAATTTTATGGAAAGTAGACTTTTTTGGCTTATTCATAGGCTCAAGAAACATATCAATACATATTTTTATCATCTAGATATTAGACGTTGAACACGACCTAAAATTCTGCTCAACTCTAAATCAAGTTTTAACGCAAATCTAACCTATCCAATTGCATGAACATGACCCTATTAAATATCGTTAATATTCTGAATTTTATGAAACCCTAGAATCCATCATTGATTTTTGTTACATGAATGCATTATTTAAACTAGGATGA